>JAADXI010000606.1:0-18034 GCA_023337615.1 Pythium brachiatum | reverse complement strand
TGTATCTCACGAAAAACTGTCGTTTTGGACGTGAAAACGGTGGCAATCGAGAGCTGAAATGCCGGGCAACACCGTGGTGTGCTCAGATCAATATTTTTCAAAAGTGAGTTAAGCAGCTTTTGGTTTGCCCCCGCCTCATATGAACCCCACCGTTGATTGATTGCCTTTCTACCTCATCTGATGGTGTGCACCACATAAACCCTCTCAAATACGTTGTATCGTTCTAGAAGGGGACTTGCTCGCATATCGCCACGAGTCAGATCACACAGTAGTAGCATCGCCGCGATCATGAGTATGCAGCAACACCGCCGCTTCGGCTCGGCGGCTGACGACGAGCTGGAGAAGAGCGTGGCGTCGCCGCCGCGCCACCGCGTGCCTCGCGCTGGTGCCCACAATGCCTTGCGCGGCTCTGGGCTGCTGCGCGCGCCCATGTTCCTGCTCGTCGTGGCGTTCTTCTCTATCGGCATCGTGTTCCACGTGTACCAGTTCTCGCTGTCCATGCCGAGCTTCTCGCCGCTGCGCGAGCCGTTCTACAACAAGACCATGGTCGAGTTTTCCACCAAGTTCGGCGCGTTCACGCTGGAGCTGTTCCCGGAGCACGCGCCCAAGTCGGTGGAGAACTTTATGAAGCTCCTCGACAGCGGCTACTACACGGACAACGCCGGCTTCTACCGCAACGAGCCCAACTTTCTGCTCCAGGGCGGGGCGTATCTGTTCGACAAGAAGTCGCCCAACGCCAACGTGCCCGTGGAGTACAGCCTGCCGTCCACAGAGCGTATGGTCGTGGTCGCGCGCGGCCAACGCGCGGACTCTGGCAACGCCGAGTTCGCCATCATGCTCCACGACAATTGTATGATATATTGGTAGAAGATGCGATGCTGTATGGCGAGTGACCTGACGTATTAATTTGTGTGTGTGGGATTGCAGCACCGATGAACCGCCCGGATGGCGACAGCCCTGGCTACACGGTCTTTGGCCGCGTGGTGGAAGGCTGGCACACGATCGAGTACATCTCCAAGCGCATGCGCGACGGCTTCCTCACGAAGGAGGACAGGGATCGCCAGATCATGTTCGACAAGATCACGCTCGTGCAGCGCGTCACGAGCGACAACGCAGAGGCCAAGAAGCGCATCGAAGAGCTCACGCACGTGATCCAGACTAGGCACGCGATCACCATCATCTCGGAGCTCGACTGCCCAAAGACCAAGGAGTTGCAGGATACGTTCAACTCCATGAAGGCCGTCACGCGTGTCGACGAGATCGGCTATTCAGCTGCGCACCCGTACGAGCACGAGGCGCTCGCGGCGCTGACGAGCACGACGTCACTGCCGCTGGTGTTTATTAACCAGAAACTGGTGGGCAGCTACGACGCCATCAAGCGCATGCAGGACCAGGGCTCGCTCCAGCCGATGCTGGAAAAGGCGGGTGTGCTGGCCGAGGGCATCGTCATGGGCGCGATCCAGCACTTCCCGCTGGTCGTGTTCAGCAAGTCGTACTGCCCGTACTGTAAGAAGGCCAAGGAGCTGCTCGCGAGTCTCGGCGCCAAGCCGCAGGTGTTTGAGCTGGATCTGCGTGACGACGGCCCTGCGATCCAGGACTTTCTCTTCCGTTTTACGGGCCAGGCGACCGTGCCCAATGTGTTTATCAAGGGCAAGAGCATCGGCGGTTCGGACAAGACGGCCGAGATGCACAAGACTGGCGAGCTGGTGGACCGCCTCAAGCGTGCAGGCGCGATCGCAGCCCAGTAGAGAGGGTCGGGGTGCGTGTGTGTGGCTTGTGGCTTTTGACAGTCGAAACGAATACAGACAATTCCCCGAAGTAAGGCTTGGCCTTGGGCTTCTTGCAATCCGATGCGACTCGTCAGCACCGCTGCAGCGCTCCTTGCACGCCGCAGCAGCTAACACCACCACCAATGACTATCGATGAGGCTGCATGTGACTCCACTGGGACCCATGTGCGCTCCTACTACTGTAGTACTAGCCGCGGGGTTTCTCGCTGAGCGGGTACACTATTGCTCTCTCACAAGATTTGTGATCATCCTTTGATCAGGCGATCGGCTCGTCACTTACATGGTGATACAGTCGTGTCCTGACGCGCCGCCACCGCTGACTCAGGATACCGTACAGTACAGCACTGTTGCTTTGCGTGCGTCGAGTGTCCGAAGTTTAAACTTCCTCCACTGGAGGCTTGAGGCTTCAGCCCATTGCGTGTTGTCATCGCCATTCGCACTGTTCGTTGGTTGCTTCTGTAGCCAATGGCTGCCTCTGCAGCTCAGTCCGCGAAAGAAGCGGCGGCGGCTGGGTGGGAATCTCGCTCAGGCGACGACACTTGCTAACTCGTTTCGCTGCGCAGTGCGTCCGTCCCATCGGGGGCTTGATCTGAAGACAGGCGCGTGCACAGTTGACGCCTTGTTGACGGTCTCAGGTGAGATGGTCCCGTAGAAAACGAGCTGCTGAAGTTGAAGTGCCCAGGGCGGAACGACTAGCCAATCGCCAGCAGCTATCCATCGTCGTCGACAAAATGGCAAATGCGGCGAGGCCACCATGAGCAAGATCCAGCCGAGTGATCTTCGCTCCCTTTGTGTTGAGTGGCGGCCACTCTACTGTGGTGCGGCCATGAAACCGTGTACTTTGTAGGTGAGAACAGGAGACTCGAAGACGGAACCCACGCCCGCGGATTAGCACCAAGTGATGTGTGGTTGCCGCTCGTCGAAGATTTGATCGGATGCCTCCTGGGGGAGGGGGTGCCCTTGCTAGTCGAGTGATTGATCCTGTGTGTATGTGCATACACGCCGCCGACAGCCCTGGGGTACCCAGAGAGAAAGCAGCTCGGCCTGGATCGATCTCGCAAGCACCAGTCTTCAAGTCGCTCTCCAGCGCTCACACTAGCAGATCTTCTCACCCATCAGCCAGTCATGCCGGTCACCACTGCTGCGCTCGTGGAGCGCGTGTCGTATCTGTCGTCGACTGCCAAGATCAAGGACTCGGACGCTGGCTACGCTGGCCTCACGACGCCTGGTGTCGATGATCTTGAAGGTGCGCTGCGTCCAGGCGGCCAAGCCGACATGTACAGCAGGGAGTACATCGGCTTACTCGCGCAGTACGCGACCGTCGGCATCGTGTACGGCACGCTGCCCAGCACGGTCTACCCAGTGCTGCAGCAGTACTTCAACATGGAAGGCACGCAGATCGTGTCAGCCAGTGTGCTGCTGTCGTTGCCGTGGTCGTTCAAGGCGTTCTACGGCATCCTCTCGGACTGCGTGCCGATCTTCGGGTACCGCCGTCGCCCCTTCATGATCCTCGGCTGGACAGTGTGCGCACTCATGACGCTGATCATGGCCTGCTCCAGCATGGGCCAGCCGTACTACATCGACCGCTCGCTAGCCACGCGCAAGCCGTCCACGTACACGAACGAAGAGTGGGCGACGGGCATCGACCTCTCCGCGCCAGACCGCGGCGGCAAGTTCATCGTGCTGATGATGCTCGCGGCGGTGGGCTACTTGGCTGCTGACGTCGCCGCCGACGCGATCACAGTGGAGCTGGCCCAGCGTGAGCCCGAGGCGGTACGCGGCACGGCCCAGACCACGATCTACCTGGTGCGCTCTGTGTTTGTGACCATCGCGAACATCGTCACGGGCTTCTTCTTCAACGGCAAGGAGTACGGCGGCGACTTTGACTTCTCCCTCACGTTCCCACAAGTCATGACGATCCTCACAGTCGTGACGGTGCCTGTGATCCCCATCACGTGGTTCTTCATCAAGGAAGAGAAACACACTGGTGTGGACTTCAAGGTCTACATCCGCGAGCTGTGGGAGCTGCTCCAGTCGCGCGCGGTGTACCAGGTCATCGCGTACAAGTTTGGCTCGGGCATCTTTGAAAAGATCTCGGTCACCACGAGCTCGCCCATGGCGTCCTACTGGGCGCGCGTCACGCCCATCAACGACACGATCGCGTCCGTGATCGGCAACGTCGTGTACTCGTTCGTACTATACTTCACGCTCAAGTACGGTCTCAACTGGAACTGGCGGTGGATGCACGGCATCACTCTAGTGTCCTCCGCCGCAGTGGACGCTGTGCCAGTCTTCCTCACGACGTGGAACGTCGTGCGCAGCCAGTGGTTCTGGCTCGGCCCGCCCATTCTAGAGAACCTACCTGACGGCGTTGGCGGTACTATTGGCGGCTTTGTGTACATGGAACTCGCTGGTATTGGCAACGAAGGCGCGTGCTACGGGCTTCTCTCGACAGTCAGCAACCTCACGGGCACGTTTGCCAGCACGATCACCAAGAACATCGACGCCAACTTCCAGGTCCAGACCAAGTATATCCAGGAGGATACGTTCCAAGTGCGGCGCGACGTCACGTACATCTACCTCATCGCGTACCTGTCCAAGCTCATTGGTCTGTGCTTTTTGCCGCTGCTGCCAGCGCAGAAGAAAGAGACCCAGGAGCTCAAGGCCCACGGAGGCAAGAGCAAGCTGTGCGGCGCGGCGGCGGTGGCATGTCTGGTGTTCGCACTAGCGTGGTCCGTCATGGTCAACATCATGTCCATCTACCCCAGCACCAAGTGCCTCAAGCTCGCCGGTGGCTCGGGTTGCTAATTAGGTGGTCACTTCAACGTCAGCAATTCCGAATGTACTGTGTACTGTATTGGCAAATATTGTGAGTTATGTGGACTACATACATGTCAGGAATAGAGGCCCCTCTTTAGCTCTGGGGGCCAAAAGCCTCTCCATCAAGAAGCGACCAATATTCACGCAGGCACAGTGTTCGAAAAAATCCACAAATTTGGGCCTTCGTGTGCAGGTTTTTGGAAATCGATGTGTTTTCGGAAGAATCCACTTGTGTTAAATGTAATTTTGGGGGGCATACATTTTCTATGTATATATATGAAACATGATACAGTCGTCTTATTCATTTATAGATAACCTCTATCAACGGATGATGGGATTAACGTATATTAGTTAATAGCTTGTAGAACCTTCATGAACACATAAGTTAGAATCCAAAAAATCAAAAGGTTGGTGGGTGGAACTTTCGGAATATTCCTTGTTCCAATAATCAAAAACACACGCGCACGAACACTGCGGCAGACACCACCACTACTACGTACGACGATGCTGTTGGCGGCGTATCTGGAGCAGATCGCGAGCGTGCTGGCGAGCAAGAACGGCGCGATGCTCGCGCAGCTGACGACGCTGTCGCGCGGCAGCGTGGACCTGCAGCTCGCGACTATGACCCCGGACCACATCGCGCAGCTGTGCGGCTCCAAGCTCAGCCGCTTCGACACGTTCGGCGAAGTCATCACGGGGCTCGTGCAGTCGCGCAAGCACATCCAGAACCACAACTACAGCGACGCGTACGCCTGCCAGATCGCCTCCGTTATGTGCGTTGTTACTTGTTGGTATCTGTTGAGCTGTGGAGCTCCTCGTGCGGATTTCTCACGTTCTGTATTCATAGCAAATTCATGGAGATCTTCCGCGCGGAGACCAACTGGGTCGTGCCGTTCCTCCACGTGCTCACGCTGGACACGCGCCTCATCGCCGCCCGTGTACGTGGCCTCTCCATTGGTGACTGTATGTACTTTCTCAATACTAATCTACTGCTTTGTTGGCCTGTTGCTTAGGCGGATCGCGAGGCCTCGGAGCAGGCTGGCGACGACGTCCACGACAGTCTGCGCAGTGCGGAGCAGCACCTGAAGAAGGGCTTTTCGATGGCGGCCAACGACCGCGCGCCCGCCGAGCACAACAAGAAGCTCGGCTCGCTGTTCATCGTGAACCAGCTTTTCAAGATCTACTTCAAGCTCAACATGATCCACCTGTGCCGCAACCTCATCCGCGCGGTGGAAAGCCCCGTGTTCCCCGAGTTTGAGCGCTTCAACAAGAGCGACAAGGTCACGTACCAGTACTACGTGGGCCGCATCTCCATGTTCGAAGACCAGTACCACAAGGCCGAGACGTGTCTCGACTACGCGTGGAAGCACTGCCACGTGGACAACAAGCGCAACAAGCGGTGCGTGCTTGCCTTCCTCTACTGCGTAGGCCTATGGTGTGAGCTGTTGTCAACTGACGTCTATTGCTGCTGCTCCTCTAGGATGATCCTGCGTTTCCTCGTGCCCGTGAAGCTGCTGCTGGGCGTGATGCCGTCGCCGCAGCTCATGAAAATGTACGAGCTGGACGAGTACACGGGCTTGACGGAAGCCATCCGCTGCGGCAACCTACAGCTCTTCAACGAGTACCTCGACCAGTACCAGGACAAGTTCATCCAGCAGGGCGTGTATTTATTGATCGAGAAGCTGCGCCTGATCGTGCTCCGCAACCTGATCAAGAAAGTGTGCGTAGACCAATCACACTATCTGGTCTTCCTTGATTCGAATCGCGTGTCTGACTGGCTTTGTGGACTGCAGATACCTCATTCGACAAAGCCACCAGTTGCGTTTCCGCGATTTCCAAGCGGCGCTGGAAGGCATCACGGGGCAGCCGACCGAGATGGAGGAGATCGAGTGTATCCTGGCCAACCTCATCTTCAAGGGCTACATGAAGGGCTACATGTCCCACCAGAAGAAGGTGCTCGTCGTGAGCAAGGCGCAGCCGTTCCCGCCCATCACGGACGTGTCGAGTTAGTTTTGATTTGATTTGGCAAAACGACAACGAGCAAAGCTTACTATCTGTGGACCATGGTACGCAGCATCGCCTCCAGCTCTGCTCGTCGCGCGCGTTTGTACTCGTCCACCAGCTCGTCTTTCGATTTGCCCATTTTGTCTGCAGTTGTGGAGCCCACCAGCTTCAAAATTGATGCCGACTTGACTTGAGATTGTTCCTCCGGGACGCTTGCTGCGTGGCTCGGCTTGGTTACCGTGCTTGACGCTGGCAGGCGGACCTGAAGGTTTCTCAGTGTGGATACTTCATGAGTGGCTGTTGTGTCGCCCACTCTTGCTGGCTGTCGAGGACTCTCGTATTTGGCTGGTGGTGCCTGGTGGCTCTCCGTGAAGACTGGGCGTTGCCGCACGAGCGACGGGCTGTTCGATTCGGAGGGTTGCAGCGTCGGAGGCTTGGATGGCGTCACGCTCACAGCACTCACTTGTGGTGCGTTCGTGGTGGTAGTTGATCCACTCACAGTGGTGGAACCACTTCGCACTGGCGAGGGCACAGCCACGAGGTTCCGTCGAAGAGCCCGCTCGACTGCCCACGACCGCGTCACAGTCGGCTTACCTGAGAACAAACGCCGTAAGCCTCTCCATGGCCGTCGCAGGTAATCACTAATCGGCTGCCTACCGTTCGCTCCCGCTTCTCGCTCCGCCGCAGCATTACCACTCTGGGAGCCGCTCGCGATCGTCGGAAGACCATGGCTTCGTGTGTTCTGGGCTTCGAATTCCTACAAATTGGTCATAATAATCCATGAGGCCCTGGAGCAGAATGTCCACGCTAGATCACGAACGTATCATACCGCCTCCAGCATCCAGTTGAGATGCGCCTCCTTGTCCTGCAGGCGGTTCACGAGCGTCGAGTACTCCTTCTCCTCCTCTCCCACAGTCTTCCTCTCGTCTTGACGCTGGTGGTCTCTTTCTCGTCCGTTGCTCCGCCGTGGCTGTGGTGTCGATGGCGCGTCTTGCGAACTCCCACCACTAGAGTGTGCATCCGTTCCAGAAATCGACTTGGGACTCGCTTCCTCCTCTGAGAACGGCCGCGCAGTTGACGCCAAAATCTGTTTGGCTGCCTGCCGTTGAGGAGAGGCGTCGACACTCGAGGATCCACTCGCACCAGACAGCTTCACAGTCTTTGGGTTGTTCAGCCGCTCGCTTCTACAGTAAGAAAACGGGGGAAATATAATCAGCAGCACGAGCCAAAGACACTTTCCCAAGTGGATGCTTACCGTTCGACCAGTCGATTCCGCTCCGAGTGCATGAGTAGCTCTTTCAGCCGACGGTTCTCTTCAATCAGCGCGACGTTTGCTGCCGCCGCCGTGCTATCAGCGATCTCCTGGTTGCGACGTTGCGCCTTCTTGAGCAAATCGCGGAGACGCGTCACCTCCAACTAAGTGAAAAATGTGAGTGTTAGTATCAGCACGGCCAAGAAGCTGATGGCTTACTCGCTGAGACTCACCCGCATGCTGTGGATCTGCTTTTCGTAGTAGACGCGCTGCTCGCCCATCACCAGTTCATTGGCAAAGATCTTGCGACGAATGGGGCGGCAACGCAGCGCCTTCAGCCGTTCAGCGAAACGCAACGTGGCGAAACTCTCTTCCAAGCTGTCACGCGCAGGACTGATCGTCACGATGAAGGCGGTGCGGCCCTGGCCCTGCAAGCAGCTCTGCAAGAGCCGAGTGAGCACCGAGTCTCGAAATGGGACGTGCGTGCGCTCCTTCTGCGTGAGCGCCAACACACAGTTTGTCAACGCCGACAGACTCTTGTTGATCGAGGAAAGCTCCGCCGCGTACTTGTCGCTCAGGTCACTGCCGCTCACATGCCACTTCTCGGAGCCACTACACACAACAGCCACAAACAGAGTCAGAGGCGCCCCACTCAGACATACAAGGACAGCTACGTACGCCAAGTCCACGAAGAAAAGCCGCGACAGTCGACTCTTGGTGGAAGAGGGAGCAGCGGCACTGGTGGGCTTGGTGCTAGACGTAGACGGAGGGCGTTTCGGACTCGTCGAGTTGGTCGAACGTGGGGACGTTTTGCATGTCTCCACGGTGACGTTTTTCCGCAACGTGACTTGGAAGACCGAGTGGCCGCGACTCGAGTGCTGGTTGTAAAGATTGTCGCGGACTTCCCGGTTCAGAGATCCCTATACAAAAGACACGGCAAGCCGATCAGTGGTAAAGCGAGAGATGAAGAACTGCTAGTACTAGCGACACCAACCTCACGAAACGCGCGTAGCATCTCTGTGCGGGAGCTGATTCTTCGCGACGTGAGTCCATCAACGAACACAGAGCCGTCCAGCTTCTGGCGGATCTGTAGACTTGCCGCCTCTTTCGCTGGCTGCGCGCGATTCCAACCTGCGCGGTTGTCGACTGCGCGCGGATGGCGAGGCGAGGCGTTGGGTGCTGGTGGTGTCGTGCTGTTGATGCTTGAGTCCGACGATAAGATATCGTAAATGCGTTCATTGTAAATCTGTCAAGAGGTAGACAGAGCATCAGTTACCGCCACTGGCACCCACGGGTGTGGCAGCACTAACCTCAACAAACGAACAGTAGAGCGCGAACGAGACGCCAGCGCCTTCACTTGCACGCTGTTGCTCGATCTGGTCGAAAAGCTTGTGGATACAACGAGGCACGACGCCCAGTGCCGAGTCGATCTCACATGATTCGCCATCTTCATCGTTGTCGTCGATGTCAAACGCGCATCCGTTATGCGGGAGACCGCTCATTGCTGCGAGAAACGGAAGAGCCCATGGAGTCAGCGACGCAAACGCTAATGCAGCAGACCGCACGAAGTGAAGCTTAACGCACTGTGTGTCTTCCCTGTCCCTGTTTGTCCACTACCACACAACACACAGTCCATCCACGTTAATTCACTGGCCAGCACCAACAGAAATCAACGGGACTCACTAGGCAAAGACGCTGCAGTCAAAGCCTGCGAACAATCCATCGATGCAATCTACATGCCAGCCACATCAGTATCAGTATGATATCCAGTCAGCTCTGGTTCTTTCAAGAGCCTCGCACCTTCGACACTGTGGAAGATGTCCGCTTGAGTCGCGCTTCCGTCGAACACGGCATCCGCTAACAGGATCTTCGTTTGTCCGTTCTTCTCCCACGAGACACTCGACTGATGGATCGCCAACGCGCTTTCGACAGGTTCCGTCGGTGCTGCAGCCGAAGCACTGGAGCCAGATCCACCAGGGCGTGCCCCTCTAGCACCGCCACCCACTGCGTAGTCATCCTCGTCCTCGCTCGCGCGCTTCCTCGTCGACCATGGCTTCTCATTCTTCTGCAAAGGCCGCACACGAACCACAACCTTGAGCTTCTCTTCACTTTGCTCTGGTTCGTCCACCTCCTCACTGTTTCCAGCGTTCTCTTCTCCTCGATCGTCGTCGGGCGTTGACTCACGCTGCTCATGCCTCCGTCGAGGAGATTGGGTATCGGCATCGGCTCTCCGCACCACAGATCCGGCCGCGTCGTTGGCTTTCATCGTCTACCGCTGCTGTCACTGCAACACGGGACAGTCACACACGGCACTGTACTCACGGCAATGCCTGTGAAGCTATCCTCATCATCAAAAATAGAGAACCAACCGGTCGCACCTTGAAGGCCCATTTACGGATTTGTCTTAACATTGGATCAGGCAGCACTCACAAATGCCTTCGTCTTGGGCTTTTCGAGCTGGAAATGTAGCTCCTGACGTCGGCTTTTCTTCGTAATCTATGGACCAACACATAGCAAGCACGATCAGCAGTCAACTCCGGGTCTCCCGATTGCCAGCAGGATTCTCTCGTACACTGCAGCCACTCAGCGTGACTTTCTTGCCGCTTCCCAGCGTCCGCAGGTCGCGGAGCAGACCTTGCAGTGATGACAATCGAGGCGGCGTGTCTCGCCCGCCGACGCGACGCACGAGCGTGGCCAGGATCCGCATCGCCAGTTCATCGAAGCACCGCTCATCAAACAGGATCTCGGCAGATACCACCACGTGCCCGTCCTCCAGCGCGATCACGTGCTTGTCCAGCAGCTCGCTCTCTGTAGTCGACCCCACACACACTCTAGTCAGCACACAGTCAGCAGATCACACAGCCCAGAGCATTTCTCACCTCGTGCATCAAACTCGTGTTTGGCTCTCGCTGCAGCGCGCTGGAACTCCAACAACGTCGCCAGATCCTGCTGTCCGTGGTCCGATTCCTTGATCGTCTGCAAGGCCTTGCGGATGCGGATGCGGTCGAACAGTAGCGACTCGTTGGACGGGTCTTCTACCCACGTCTGGTCAAACCGCTCGCACGTACTCTTCAGTGACGCCTTGGACACGCCAAGCAGCGGCCGCAGTAACGCTACAGCGTTGTCATCTCTCTCCTGGCCCACAAGATACGTCTTCGGTGCGATTCCCACGAGGCCGTTGATGCCACTGGCGCGGCCGAGCCGAAACAGCACCGTCTCCAGTTGGTCGCCGAGGTTGTGCGCCACCAGAAGACACTTGACGCCGTGCTGATGGCACGCCTGAGCCAGCAGCTCGTAGCGATACGACCGCGCTGCTTCCTGGAGCTTGCTCTTGCGAGGGGCTCCGCCACGGGTATCTCGGTCCCAGTCGCACTGCTTGATGACGTGCTGGACACCCCACTGGCGCGACGCAATCTGGCCTACAAACCGCGCTTCCTCGCCACTCTCTGTTCGCAGTGCGTGATCCACTGTGATCGCCAGCAGCGGAGTGGTGATGCGCTGCTCATCCAGCAGCTCTTTCAGCAACAGCATCAGCGCCATGCTGTCCGCGCCGCCTGACAGTGCCACAGCCAACGGATACGTCTGCGCCTTCCCCTTCTTGTACTTCTTGGTATTTTGCTGTGCTTGAGAGTAGAGCTGATGTAGCACATCGCGACTCAAGCCGACGGCATCCAGATGAGCCACAAATTCGAGGCTGGTCACGGGCGGGGCTGTCGCGTGGCTGTCTGACGTCGATAACGGACGAATGGCACACCCCTGGAGAGAGAATGAAGAATCCAACGGGTTGTGTCTAGATATTGGCCCATAGTTTCTCCTGGTGACACCTGGCGTGCGCACATACGCGGTGAGAAGATGTCGCGCATTCTGCAGCATTCGCGCCGTCATTGTTTTCCCCCGCGTGTGGCGATTAGTGACATTCACTTATCCTCACTTCAATGACATGTAAGATGTCACAAATCCACATGTCACTGTCTAGAGGTATATGTAGCCATGTGTGCATGCCAGCTGTGACGAGACGCTGTGGACGAGGAGTGACAAGGGCAATGCCGCCCCCAGACGACGACGACGCTGTGGAAGATCGAGTTTCAAGCAAGAGCTTCCGTGCAGATCGCAGTGTACTACGCAGTCCAACATCAACGCGTTCACTGTGGACGGAGTTGAGAATCGCGTCGCTATGGCGGAAGAATTCGTCAAGCAGAAGGTGGAGCTGCTCGCACAGCAGAAGACCAAGAGCGACCGCATCTACGAGCTGCTGAACGGTACCAACGATCGCTATCCTACATAATGGTGGCGTGTTACGCGCTGTGTACTAACTTGGTTGCTGGTGCGTGAAGGGCCTGGTGGATTCAATGAGAACTCGCGCAAGACGCTGAAGAACCTGGAAGCCGCGATCACCGCGTCGAAGCGGCCGGGATATTTTTCGTATTATGAGGCCCCCGACCAAATCAAGGCCGCCGTGAGAGGCGGAGAGGTCGAGCGGCTCCACTCACAGGTCATGCAGCTGCAAAAGCAAATCGACCAGCTGACCGAGAAGATCGACGGCATCGTGCACACAAGTGGCCAGTCGCTATCCCCGTCACCGGGGAAACACGGTTCGGTGGATACTGCGACCAGTCTCACGAGTCCCCACGTGCACAACATCAAGCAGTGGTTCGCCACGTATGGGGAGCCCAAGCAAGGAAGCAGCAGCGATCTGTACTCCAACTTCACACCGGGCAAGAAAGTGTACGGCGGCACGAGCCACTACTCGGCGTTCCGGTCTCAAGCGAGTACCATGAAGAAAGGTCGCCTGACAAAGTGAGGTCGGGAACACAAGAGGTTGCCTTTGGTAAGTATATTAAAACGCTACGTGCAGCTGAAGACCATTCGTGGTGTGCGTATAGCTTCCCCACGGATGCTCGCAGTCAATCAATCAAACACTCGATCAATCGCTTAGAACGACTTGTACTTGCCAAGCGCCGTGACGTTGCGGTAGTCGTTGCCGGCGTAGCGGGCCTTGTCGCCGAGCTCCTCCTCGATGCGGAGAAGCTGGTTGTACTTGGCCAGACGCTCCGAACGGCACGGCGCACCGGTCTTGATCTGACCAGCGCTCAGGCCGACAGCCAGGTCGGCGATGAACGAGTCCTCGGTCTCACCACTGCGGTGCGAGGTCATGATGGCCCAGCCAGCCTTCTTGGCCATGGTCACGGCCTCGATCGACTCGGTCACGCTGCCGATCTGGTTCACCTTGAGCAGCAGCGCGTTACACGCCTTGGTCTCAATGGCGCGCGCGACGCGCGTTGGGTTGGTGACCGTGAGGTCATCGCCGACGATCTGCACCTCCTTGCCCACCTTGGCGGTGAACTTGATCCACGACGCCCAGTCCTCCTGGTCGAACGGGTCCTCAATGGACACGATCGGGCTCGTGCCCTTGCACTTGGTGATGAAGCTCTCGTACAGAGCGATCAGGTCGTCGACTGGGAGCTTGTCCTTCTCGGCGCCGTTGGTGTTCTTGAAGTCCAGGTTGTAGCGACCGTCCGTCTTGCCCGTGTAGAACTCCGAAGCGGCCACGTCCATGCCGAGCTTCACCTTGTCGGTGTAGCCCGAGATCTTGATGGCCTCCTCGATCAGGTCCAGGGCCTCGCTGTTCTCCTGGATGTTTGGCGCAAAGCCACCTTCGTCACCGACAGCGGTGGCGTCCAGACCGTAGCGGCCCTTGATCACCTTCTTCAGGTTGTGGTACACCTCACAGCCAATCTGCATGGCCTCCGAGAAGGTGGCGGCGCCAACTGGCAGGATCATGAACTCCTGCATGGCGAGCTTGTTGCCGGCGTGCGAGCCGCCGTTGATGATGTTGAACGATGGCACTGGCATGCACGGCGTTGGGTTGCCGGCCAGGTCCGCGATGTGCTGCCAGAGCGGCACCTTGCGCGCGGCGGCACCGGCCTTGCAGACCGCCAGTGACACGGCCAGGATGGCGTTGGCGCCCAGCTTCTTCTTGCACCAGCCCCATTCGTTCTGCGTGCCGTCGAGCGTCTCGACCATGTACTTGTCCAGCTCGGTCTGCTTGGTCTCGTCCTTGCCGAGAAGCGCCGGCGCGATGATGTCGTTGACGTTGGCGATGGCCTTCTTCACGCCCTTGCCCATGTACGCCGAGCCGCCGTCACGCAGCTCCAGCGCCTCGAACTCGCCCGTGGACGCGCCGCTCGGCACCGCCGCGCGGAACAGACCGTGCTCCGTAGTGAGGTCGACCTCGACGGTGGGGTTGCCACGCGAGTCAATGATCTGACGGGCCTTGATAGCGACGATCGGCATGGTGGTGGGAGTGGTGGGGAGAGAGAGGTGGGGCTTGTAGGGCCAATTCCGGAATGGAGGGATCTGTGTGGATCCTCCTGTGCCTTGGTGTTTGTGGAGCTGCCCAACCGCAGAGCTCTCTGTGTGAAGGCTCGGTGCCACCTCCGGCACGTCATCACCGGCTGATTGAAGCATAAAAGCGGGTCATAAATCGGACAGATCCTGGTGTAGCTGGTAAAGTAGGACTGTGTTTGCCTAGAATAAGGTGTATGGTGTACATGGGATCCAAAGCGAGCGATGACGCGCAGCAGAGGAGCTCCATCGCGCGTGTCTCTGGGCTGTTTGTGGTTCTGTGGCGGTCAGTGCGCGTGGTTTTTCTGCTTGGAGAGGGGCCTCTGCTGGTCGTGGATTCGATTGTTGATGCGAAGATCGATGGGTTCGCGAGGGAATCCCAGGACACAGAGACAAGCAAGATACCGGTACCGTATTACTGAAAGATATGCCCACGCCGGAACTTCATCACCGCTGTGTTTGCGGTTGCTGCTTGGCACTGGCTGCGGTTCCGAGTTGTGCAGCAGCCGCATTGCGGCGGTGATGACGGAGAGGACAGCACAGCCTGATTTGCTGTCGTCGGTACCGTACCGGTACTGTGTTGTCGCTGGGATGATGGCCATCACAAGCCGTCGCTGAGTCCGCGGTGTCTTTGGATCCGATGAGACCGTGTGGCGATCAATCAACACGTTCGCCAGTCAGCTTCATGCTGGCCACGAAATACCTTCAGTTGTATTAATAGTGCGCTGCATGGGCCCAGGGCGACTCGCCAATCGCTGGATCCGTTTGGAGAAGGCTGCGTCTGCCATTTCCATATTCTATATAAAATGATAGTGGGTGTGCACTTAGATACGTGAACTATACTATACAAAAGACCCACCCACCCAGATCTGGTCGCGACGTGCCACCCAACATTCTGGAACGTTGGGTGGTGGGCATTGGTTGGACGCCGCTCGGGTCAGCACCTCAAGAGACGCGCATCAACGCGATCCCGTTGCCATTGAAGCCGCAGACTCACAGACCACCATGGCGAAGAACAAGGGAGACAAGCAGCAGCAGCAGCAGCAGGCGCCGAAGGCGGCCGCGCAGCCCAAGGTGGCTCCGCAGGAGATTGAGGCCGAGCCAGGCTTCTTCGGCTCGGTGATCAAGCCCGGCCAGTCGCTGGTGTGGGAGAACGAGACCGAGCAGCTCGCGCTGCAGCTCACGTCGGCCGCGCTCGGCCCCAAGGTCACGGCTGGCCGTTCGACGCTCGTGGTCGCGGCTAAGGAGATCGACCAAATCGCGCTGTGTACGCTGATCCCAGAGAAGGTGGAGCAGTGCACGCTCACGCACGTGTTCACACCGATGGACGGCCCCGTGACGTTCCGCAACGAAGGCGTGAACGACATCCACCTCACGGGGTTGATCGACATTGAGGACGACGGTGAGGACGAGGAAGACGACCACCACCACGGCCACGACCACTCGCACGACCACCACCACGGCGATAGTGACGATGACAGCGATGAGGACGGCGAGGGCGTGAACATGATGGGCATGGACGGCACGTACAGCGACAGTGACGACGACAGTGACGAGGTCATGGTCTTCGGAGGCGAGGACGACGATGAGAGCGACGACAGTGGAGATGACGAGGAGGAGGAGGCCGCCGAAGGCCGCTTTGAAGTTATTGAGGAGCGCGTGCACGGCGACGCCGGCGAGAAGAAGAAGAAGACTGAGACGCCAACCAAGAAGGAGGCTAAGGCTGAGACTCCAGTCAAGAAGGAGGCCACGCCAGTCAAGAAGGAGGCTGCGCCAGCCAAAGACGCAAAGAAGGACGACGCTGCGAACAGCAAGAAGCGCGCGGCGCCGGCCGAGGCTGCGGATGCGAGCAAGAAGGCCAAGGTCACGCGTGTGTACAAGGGTGTGACCATCGAGGAGACGTGAGTGGCCTTGCTTTATATGGATCAGAAGGCGAAAGGTACTCATCTCGATTATGCTGTTGATGTACCACAGTGAGAAAGGCAAGGGCACGCCCATCGGCCGAGGCAAGAAGGCGAGCATTCTCTACCGCGGCACGCTGCTGAATGGCAAGCAGTTCGACGCGGCGCAGAACCGCAAGGCGCCCTTCTCCTTCCGCCACGGCGTCGGCGATGTCATCAAGGGCATGGACATCGGCATTGAGGGCATGCGTTCGGGTGGCAAGCGCAAGATCACGATCCCAGCTCACCTGGGCTACGGCAAGAGCGGCTCGCCGCCTGTGATCCCAGGCAACTCGACGCTCGTGTTCGAGATCGAGCTGCTGTAGAGGTGCTTCGTACCTTACTGACTACTTGAAGTACCAATACTAAACGTGAATAGACAAAGGGACAGATCCACTCTGACTCCACGAGCTGCAGACCCGCGGGTTTGCTTGCTGCTGGACAGTCGCGACCCACCCATCCAGCGCATCTTGAAGCGACGCGCATGGAAACTTCCAACAGACACGAGTTCTTCAGCGCGGGCCAAATGCGACGGTTCAGCAGTCGTTTCGACGCCCTTTTGGTGGTTTCTCTCTCTGCCCACCGGCGCCGCTCTGCTGCTGGAGGCTTCCACGGTTCCTTTCCGTGTTTCCGGCTGCGTGCGTTGCGTGCGTTGCCTCTTCACCTCGTTGCCTCGCCTTCCACCAGCGTCTCTATTTTTATCAGAGATCTATTCGTGCGCCAAGGCTCAGTCCCAAAGCGCGAGCAACCAACGCAGGCATCGTACACGGTGAGTGAGGACGGCGGCGCATGTGACGTTGTGGCGGCGGATACGCTGCCCACGTCCACGGTTCTGACTCTGCATCTTGTGATTTGAAGAGATCCACCCACCCACAGCTCCACCACAGTCCTTCCAATCCCCATGGGCCGCAAGAAGATCAAGATCCAGCGCATCGCGGACGACCGCAACCGCCAAGTGACGTTCACCAAGCGCAAGCTCGGGCTCTTCAAGAAGGCCATGGAACTGTCCAAGCTGTGCGACTGCGAGATCGCGCTCATCGTGTTCGACTCGAACGACAAGCTGTTCCAGTACTCGAGCACGAGCGTCGACCAGATCCTGCTCAAGTATACCGAATACGACGACCCGTACGAAGCCAAGGACAACGACGACGTGAGTGTTGCGATGTGGGAGGATGGATGGCTATCTCGTCAGCTACTACACACGTGGACTGACATCACTGGATTGGTTTTGCTTCAGTACGACATTCTCTTTGGCGACAAGAACAAAGTGAAGGATGTCGACATGGACTCGCCCGTCGCAACGCCTAGCAAGCCAGCCAAACGACCCACCAACAGCCGAAAAGCTCCGGCAACACTCGACGCCGATGACCAACTCAAGTACGAGGATGAGCAAGAGTCCACGCCGAATGCACGCAGTGGCAAGGGGCAGAAGAAACGCTCGCACCGCAGCAGCTTCCAGCAGCTTCTGCAGAGAGATCAGCTCGGCTACATGCCTCCATCGATGCCCATGTTCCAGCCAGGGGTGGGTACTTTGTTCGGCTTTCTATCGAAAATAGACACTAACGTGGTTTGTTTTCAGATGGATATGCTCAACGGCATGCCGATGAACCCCATGCTGGCAGCGCTGCCCAGTCCTTCCACCTTTGCGAGTTTGTTACCGTCACCAGCCAGTACGTTTTGCTCACGATGCGACCTCTACTTGGTGCCACTAGCTCTAATCATCAGCTTACTTTGTTTTGCTTCAGCTGCGAACATGATGCTGCGGCACGACTTTAGCGCGCCATACTACCATCACCATCAGCCGCACTTTATGAGCCAACCTGGTTACCCCATCGACGACAAAGGCGCAGCGTTTGGGCAAAACCAAGTGCCGAACATGGTGTA
>JAADXI010000605.1:0-18045 GCA_023337615.1 Pythium brachiatum | reverse complement strand
CCACAACACGCTGCGTCTCCATTGGCTCCTCCTCTGGCTGCTCTAGCCGCATGAGGAAGCGCGTGACGATCGCCAGATCCTCCGCAGACATGCGCAGCTTCAGCGCCGGCGGCTTGATCGTCGCCGCACTGGCGGCGTCGGTCGTGGCCTCAATCGCATGCGCCGCGGCGGCGGCCGTGGGGTCTTCAGCAGCAGCGACGGGCTCCGTGGTGGCGCCCGTCGTCGTCGTGTCCTTTTCGTCTCCTCCATCTTCTCCTCCGTCTCCTTCTCCGCATCCATGGACGTGGTCTTCTTGAGCGCGATACACGTGCACAAGCCCAGCAGCGTCGTGGCGTACACGCACGCGGCAGTGAGCGACAGCCCGATCAACATGTTGGTGTTGTCGGTTGCGTTAGTTGTTTGCTTCCTCGCGTGGGGAAAGCGTTCGCTTGGTCTCCGAGAATGCGTTGCCGGAGCAAGATCTCGAATGCGGGAAACACTGGGGGCTTATCTCTCTGGGTCTCTCCCTCTCTTGGCCTCCTGGGTCTTGGGTCATGGGGTGGTGTCGTTCGCCATCACTGCGCTCACACGGCGGGCGACGACTTCTCTTGGCGTGCTCGTCCCATTTGCATTTGCCTTGTGTGGGATTTCATTGTGGGTTTGGCTCGGTGCAGAAACAAATCTACTGATATAAGTGAGATCGAAGAGGACACAAGCAAACTAATCAAATGACGCGGGCGTGTCATCGACTATCGCAGTGCTCTGATTGGCTGGACTGTCCGTCCATCTCGGATATCGTCAGAGGTTTTTCACTAAAACAAGTGAGGTTTTACAAGTATAAAACCTTCCACTCAAAACACTCGAAATCACGCGTAAACAGTCGTTTTTCGAGCCGTAATTTATGCCTTGTGATCATTTTGGCGGTGGACAGTGTCCACTGGACACGTTCAACCAACAACATGGCTACAGACGTCGGAAACACGGATTGTAGTTCCTAACTAACAAGTCCGCAAGGCGTCCTCCCCCCCATATCACCAATGGACTACACTATGCTAGAGTGTAATAGCTCCGTGGACTTGACGTGGGAAGACTCGTTCTCCTGTGAATAATTATCGATGCAGGCTTTGAAAATTGACCGAACTGCGTCTGCTGCCTGTATTGGATGCGTACGCGTCTTGCGACGAGCCTTAGGAGACGTTGAAGCTTCTACACGCGCTCAGTTGTGGTAACGATCGACTATTCTGAAGCTACAGATCACACATTACACCGTCAAACGAAGCCCAACAAAGCACGGCTCAGTCTGCTGCCTGACCTTGGCGTTGACGTTGCGATTGAGCACTTCTTGAAGCGCCTCAAATCGCTGGTCGACCTGGTTCTGCGTGTCCAGTGCCTCCAGTTTCTTCTGCCGCGCGATCATCCGTTGGCGGCGCATGCGATGGCGTTCGACAGGTGACGTGGCGTGCTTTTCGGCCACTGTGGGTGTGTTGAGTGACGCGATATCGTCCAAAAGCGCGTCGCTGGACGGGTGTGTGATGGCCTCGAGAATGAAGCGCCGCCGCTCCATAGAGAGCTGTGTGTTGATGCCCAGAAAGCCGGCGCTTTGGTGCTGTTCAATAATATGTAGCAGTCACAACATGTGCTTGCTTGTAGACCATAGTGAACAAAGGTATTCGTACCTCCATCTTCTTGGTCAGCAGCATGAACATTTGCTCGTGTTTGCCCAGATCGGACTTGTCGGGTCGCGCGTGGGGCGTCAAGAACTCGACAAACTCGGCAAAGTCGATGGAGCCGCTGCCGTCCTTGTCCAAGTGGCCGACGATCTCCTTAATCTCACTCTTGTCGGATACGATGCCAATCGACAGCATCGGATCCTCCAATTCCTACGTATTTGAGATGTGCTGAGTGTGTGATCATCAGCTCAAAACCCGCCGGCCACTCACCTCCACCGAGATCTTGCCAGATCCGTCCGAGTCCAACGCATTGAACCACTGCTTGAGCATGCGTTTTTGCTCTGCTGAGAACTCGAAGCGTCTGCGCTTGGCGTGCTTTCCCAGCCAGCGGTTCTGGTCCTGGCGCCGCACATCGTCCTGCACATCGCGGAACCGCTCAAGTGCCGCGTCGCGGTCCACAGTCGCACTCGGCGCCGTCCTCCACCACGACTGGAGCAGCTGCGGGTGATTGCTGCGGTGGTGGTGGTGATGATGGTCTTCCTCTATCGCCAATCGCGCCTGCGCCCTGTCATGGGCTGCCTCGTGGTGGCTGTGGGCGTGCGCGTCCATCGCGACCTCCATTGTCGAGCAGCTCATTCAAACATGGGTTCACTCTTGCAGAATCAGAACACACCAGCCCAAATTCATGTGGTACACACTACAAGCAGGATTCATATCAGCATTAGTGTGCACCACACTATATCGTACCCGATCTCCTCTTCCCAAATGAAGCACCGAATATGACGCGAAGCATCGACGACGACGGCGCGCCGGCGTTCAAGCGTGCACGTACGCAGGCAACTGGCGCAGCGCCGCTGGACCCCATGGCCGCAACGAAGGAGCAGCTGCAGGGCTCCACGGATCCGCATCTTCAAGCGAAGCTGCTGCTGGACTACAGCGCACAGGCCGTCGCGCCAGAGGCCAACACGGAAGCCGCTATCGACTTCCTCTTCGCGTTCCTGCAGCAGAGCCAGACGCCGTCCAGCACAGAGAAGGAAGGCGACGGAACGAAGAGCCCTCCGGCGGGTGATGGCAGTCGCGCCAGCGGCAGTAACGCAGTGGTGGTGGCTGCGATTGTACGCGGACTGCGCGGCCTGCTGGCCGTGAACCCGAGTGTCGTGGAGCCCATGATCCAACTGGACGCCATGGGCGAGCAGCTCACGCAGTGCGTCAGCGTGCCCGAGGACTTCAAGCTGCGCCGCGACATGCTGCGCATCGTGCTTGACTGCCTCGTGCAGGCGCGTAAGTTCGCGCACACGGAGCAGCTCCTCAAGGCCTGTATGGACGACCACGACGACGGGCTCCGCGCCATTTGCCTGGATGGATACATCCGCTTGCGGGACGCAGGCCACCACGCGCAATCCGTCGCAGTGGAGGAACTGGTCACGCGGCTCTGTCGCATGCTCGCTGTCAGTGACGACGAGCACACGCGTGAGTTGGCGGCGCGTGTCCTGGGACGACTAGCGACTTCTGTTGCGTCAGTCACTGCGCAAGAAGCCATTCTGCACGCGCTGGCGTCGAACGCGCCGGACGCTTCGCCTCAAGTCCGCCGAGAGATCGCGATCGCGTTCCGACGCTTCGCTGGGGGGCCGCTGCCCGAGTCGCTCTTCCTCCACTTGCTACAGAAGACGCAGATCAACGAAGACCTGTCGGAGATCGACTCACAGAGCGTCGCGCTGCTCACGAATGGTGCAATGCTGACGCTGATGGAGGACGAAGACCAGGAGGTACAAGGTTGAGCGTTGTATGTTGGGGGATGGTCAGGTGGACAGAACTGATCAGGTTGGTGGATGCTGTGTTGCAGGTTACAACTGAATCCTCGAGTTCGATCCGACTGCTATGCGAAGGGGGAGCATGGGGATCTGATCTGGTTGATCGAGCAGTCTCATCTCATATCGAGTTGGCTGCACGGGCTGCGAGATACCGAGAAACCAACCTGCTCACGGTTCTCGCGAATCTGCTGGCTCTCCTCCAGATCTCGAAAGCGAAGGAAGGAGACCGATATCCTTTGACGCGGGAAGAGGTATGTATACGTTCACTGTACAAATCGTCAGTTGTATTGTTGTGGCGCCTCTGACTTCTGTTACTTATTGTGGCGCTGGATTCGTAGCTTTTCTACCTTTTGGGCAGTTTGCCAACAAACAGTCTCCTCGTCGCTCTCTCCGTCATCAAGACACTGCCGCTTTTGTCCGTCGACCACGCTCATGCTGCAATGAGAGTCGTCAAGTTCATCATTCAGTGCGCGGCCATCAAGTCTCCAGCTGAGCCAAACGTCAAAATCTCAGCTGAGGAAGTTCGTGATGCGATGCAACACCTCGGAGACAAGTGGAGTCACGACGGTGTCTCCCTCTCTGCGTCGACTATCGCAGATCTCCGTGATGCTGCGCTGGCTCAGGGAAGCGCGAGTGTCGTAAGTGAAGCGTGTGGTGTGCTTCATGATGCGTTGTGCTCGCCGACAGAGCGTCTTGCTACTCGCACTCACCAACAGCCGTCAGTGGATCACGTGCCAACTTTCTTGAGTGGGCTACGCGCTAATGGAAAGCCACGAGAAGGCGACCGCTCGAGTCGGCCGTTAGCCTCAGCATTCGTCCAGCGGATCTCAAACGCGCTGCAAACGCTTCAGCGACTCGTCACCAATGGGTCCAACTCCGGTCTTAAGCAAGAGCCAATGTTTTCGAGTCCGGTCAAGAAGGCATGCGATGACCTGCGGGAGTCGTGTCGATCGCTGCTCGCGCGGACGCAGCATTGTCTGGATACGAAAGCCAAGACTGCGCTCTTTCAGGTACGAACGAACTCCACCGTGCGCTCATTGGATGACTCTGACGTGCTCCTTGCAATGTAGCTGCTCTTCATCAGCGCGTGGGTCGCCGTCAAAACCCCGGAAGACGTGAAGCCTCTCGTTCATCATGCTATCGAAGTGATTCGCGATGCGCCAGGGTTTCTGGAGACCCTCAAGCAACTGCAGAATGAAGAGAACGCCGAGCGTGGGGATGCTTGCTTTCGTCGCCTCGTGGCCGACTCTTCTATGGATGAGCTCCAGCGACAACTCAGCAGTAGCAAACTTGACGCAATCGTCAGTGCCTCGATCACAGAGCCGGACCTCGCATCCGCCGCTGCTGCTCACGAAGTCTCTTCGCACCTGCCGTTCGCTCTCCACGTCCGGTGCATGTTACGGAATATTCCAAAGGATGCTGAGCTCTACGTGAAGGTAGGAGTGCACCCACAGTGGATGATTTTCTTTTGGAGTCAAGAAGAACTCACTGACTGGTTTTGGTTTTGTCGTGCAAAGGCTCGCGTTCCGAGTGGGGATCTCACATACACACGACTTCCGTTCGCGTTGCATGCTGGCGCTGACCATGCGGAAGCTGAAGCGACTGTCGAGCTGCATTTCAAGCCATTTTCGGACCCAAGCCAAGTCGTTCTTGCTGTGTGTCTGAAGGCTCCGCGTGTGTTTGTGGAACAGCGAGTACGTCAACTCTGTTGCTTGAATGCGGAGACCGTGACACTAACGAGTGGATCTGAATAGGCGAGTACAGAAGAGGTTGACTACGTCGACGTGTCTCCTGCCACCAAATTGCAGGTCCAGCACCGCTTCAATCCTGCGCTGCGCCACCAGAACAGTCGCAGTGGATGAGAATCTGAGCGAGTCGTCATGTAGTATATCTCAGTGTGCGATTCTCAGAGTTTGATCTATGGGTTTGGATCTCTAGTGATGCAGCACCTCGTACAGAAGAATCGCCGCGGCAACGCTCACGTTCAGCGAGTCCACACGCGAGTCTTCGTCGGATGCCTGGCCTGAAAACAACACACAAACCGTACGGTAAGTTGCGAACTCAATCATCTGAGCGTATCACACCAAGTTGAGTTTCAACGAGAAAAAAAGCGTACCAGGAATGGTCACAATCTCATCACAGCACTGACGAACGCCCTTGCGAAGTCCTTTGTGCTCGTTGCCCTGCGTACGTACCATGGTTAATTAATTAGCTCATGCGAACTGCAAGCCAGTCAGCCCCAGACGTGGAACGTACCATGACCAGAATGGTCGGTTTGTCGGACGCGAGCTGGTTCGAAGTGATGGAGTTGGGTCCGCTGCAGGCGCCGACGACGCGCCAGCCCTTTTCCTGGCCGATCGCAAGCGCCTGGTGAAGGTTTCGCGCACGTAGGAGCTTGTGCTGGGAACCCACGATCGTCAGTATGAGCAAGCCAACCGAGCAACGAAATGACTCGGTTTGTGGGACGTACGTTCGCCACAAGCACCTCAAGAGCACCGGCCGAAGCACGCGAAGCCTACAAACATGGATGGTTGTGTGGTGAGCTCAATCGAAACGGAAGACGTTGTCAGGCTCAGGCGACTTACGGCAGGAGACACGGGAGCGCTGTTGCGCTCGCTCAAGATCACGGCTGAGCAGCCGAGAAAGTGCGCCGACCGCAGGATCGCACCAAGATTCTGGTGGTAGTTTTCAATCACAACAGAAGAGAGTGAGGATGGGGCTTCTCAGTGATAGAAATGGTGAGTGGCGGTAGGCATACCTGTGTGTCGTGGAGTTCGTCCAGAGCCAGGATCACTGGACGGGTAGCAGTGGCCGCAATTGCTGCTCAACCAGCATTCATACCATCAGATCCCAGGTCAAAATAACAGAATCAATGGTGAAAAAACTCGCCATCCAGCACGGCGACGTCAAACTCTGGTAGCTTGACGGGATCCACGTCCAGCACCACGCCCTGGTGAGGTTTGTCGTCCGTGATGTGGTTCAACATCCACTTGCTACAGAAATCCAACGAGTGAGCCTGCAAGAAGAGATCTCGAATGCATAGTCCAATCCCGGTATCTCACCTGATCGGCTTGACCTCAATGTCTCCTTCGCTGGCCATGTTGTGAATCCTGGTCACCGCCGCCAGATCCGCCTTGGCGCTACTGCCAGAACCAGCGCTCGCTCCTTCACGCACATACAGCACGTGCGCATTGCGGTGGCCGCTCGCCAGTGCCTGCGAGACGCTGTGGATGCCGTAGAGCAGCTCTCCACGCACTTGCGGCACGTCGTTACCGTCGGCCGTCGTGGTCTTCACCGGACCGCGCGACGGCTTGCGGAATCGCTGGTTCTGCTGCTCTTGCGGCCGCTGCCAGCTTCTCTGTGTAGTGTAGTGCGCCTGCGTGTTCGCCTGAGGCAGCAGCGCGTGGCGCCGCAGTGCCGCCGCTCCGTGTCGCTTCAGCATCGGCAGCATCTTCAATTGTCGATGTCGTTTTGACCAGCCAGCCATGTGTACCGGTAGTGTGATTGGAGCCTTTTTTGAAGCAACATGAGGGCAACACTGGCTGTACCACCTACATGTGGAAAAAGTTGGATGGTTTCACCTTGTTATGTGAAATGAGCTTCAAGCAAGTCCAGCTCAGCTTCGTGGCATCGTCCGAGAGAGGGAACCGAATAAGCGCTCCAGGCGACGCGCAGCTCGTAGACATAATGGCGCCGCCGGTCAACTCGCCGTGGCTCGCCAAGCTCAAGGGCATCGATGCGTACCCCAAGACCATCGAGGAGTTCAAAGTGCGCACCATGCAGGGCGGGATCTGTACGTGGCTGTGTGTGATTAGTTGTGTGTTGCGACAGCGGCTGAGGAGTGACGTCTGACTATTCAATTCAATGGCAGTCTCCATGATGGCGTTCCTCGCGATCTCCATCCTGCTCGTGTCCGAAGTGTCCTTCTACTTCTCGACGGTGCGTTCATGCGTCTGGCTGCGAGTGATATGGTGCTATGTATGTGAGTAAGACTGACGCGGTTGTTTGATGGTTGGATGGGGCAGGACACGGTCGACAAGATGCTCGTGGACGGACAGCGCAACACCGTCGTGCCTATTTACTTCGACGTTGATTTCCCAAAGTATGTGCTTATCCAAGTCTCGTATATGCCGACGAGTGACTGATGCAGTGTGTGTGTTGTTCGCCTTTCTCAGGATGCCGTGCTCGATTATCGCGGTGGAGAAGTCGGACATGGCGGGCTCTGTGCAGCACGACATTCTCAGCAACGTGGAGAAGATCCCGCTTGACCCGTACGGCAAGGCGCTGAAGGAAGGCACGCGCGAGAAGGTATAGTTGATAGATATGCGGCCGCGAGTGTAATCCCTTGGGGCTGATCTTTTATGTTTGCTGTAGATGGGCGGCGCGTTGACCAACCACACGGATCTGCACGAGAAGGAAGAGCCGACCGAGAAGTGAGATCTGGTTTGTTCTTACTCAACTCTGCTACTGCCATGAGCTAAACGTGAATGCTGTGTGCGAATACTTGCAGGCCGGCGTGTGGAAGCTGCTACAGCGCTGGAGAAGTCGGACAGGTACGATGGATGCTGTCGATGAATCTCCGAGTTTCTGCTTTTGGTCGGTGAACTCACATACCTGGGTGTTGATTTGGTAGTGTTGTAACACGTGTGACGACGTCAAGGCGGCCTATGCGAAGAAGAACTGGCACATGCCGAGCCTCCACACCGTCTCTCAGGTTCGTCGTGGTCGCGTGGGATGATGAGACGTTGAAATGTACGCTCATGCTGTCGTGTTTTGGTTAGTGTCAAGAGGCGGAGATCGAGAAGGTGCTGCGTGGCGAAGTCAGTGAAGGCTGCCGCATCAAGGGCTTCGTGCTCGTGGGCAAGGTACGTGGCAGTGTATTGATCCCTTTCAATGGCATCATTGTGCTCACAGTGAGTCCACTGTGTACTGTGTACCGTAGGTGGCAGGCAAGGTGTACTTTGCTCCGTCCAAGTACTTCCGCAACGGTTACTTGTCGGCGCAGGACCTCGTGGAAGCCACGTTCCGCGCGTTCGACACGTCGCACGTCGTCAACTCATTTACCTTTGGCCAGTCGTACCCGAACATGAAGAACCCTCTGGAAAAGCGTGCGAAGAACCTGGAACAGGACGTGCGTGGCTCGTTCCAGTACTTTCTCAAGGTCGTGCCGACTGAGTATTCGTACCTCACGGGCCAGCGCGTGATCACGAACCAGTACTCGGTCACTGAGCACTTCAAGCAGCTCACGCCGCTGAGCGAGAAGGGCCTCCCGAGTACGTACCAGCTCATCACACTGCGTGAGTGGCTATCACTCGTTGATGTTGACTGTGTCTGTGTGTGTTTGTGCAGTGGTCACGCTGTCGTACAGCTTCTCGCCCATCATGTTCCGCATCGAGGAAGTCCGCAAGGGCTTTTTGCAATTCCTCACCAGTGTCTGTGCGATCGTCGGCGGCGTTTTCACGGTACGACATAGCTCTGCTCCTTTGCTATCGCTTTGTGCATTTTTCAGCTTCACTGACGCTCGTCTTTGTCGCTGGTGAACGCACAGATCATGGGCGTGCTCGACTCGGTGTTCTTCGCCGTGCTCAACAAGTCCACGCGTAACCTGCTCTGAAATTAGCCAATGACTGTAGAGAATGAACGCATTTCGTCCAATCAAAAAGACGTTCCAAGTTCCATTTTGATCGCGCCGTTTCCATTTTGGCACCTCTGCTGTCTGTCTCATTCATGGAAAATGGGACCTATGACGCCGTCGCCGCCGCTGGCGCCGGAGCTGTGGAACTTGGCTGTGATCATCACCATCTGCGCGCTGGTCGCGTGGCTGGTGCGCGTCGTGCAGCTCATGCTCACATTCGCTGACCTGCGTTACGCCGTGGACTCGAATGCCGTAGGTGCTGCTGGAACGGTCTCACTTACAGTCAGCAAGCACGAGTCCAGCGTGGCTCACCACTGTGTTTTGTTATGTATGACAGGTCTTGTATCTC
The DNA here is from genome assembly GCA_023337615.1 of Pythium brachiatum. Classification (NCBI taxonomy): domain Eukaryota; phylum Oomycota; class Peronosporomycetes; order Pythiales; family Pythiaceae; genus Pythium; species Pythium brachiatum. Next base: position 8,601 of record JAADXI010000605.1, on the reverse strand, counting down.
AAAGATCTGGGAGCCAGGTGAGTTGAGTTTATCCCTCCGATAGTTGTCTTACTTGCCATAGACTCACTCAGCTCTTTGTTGTGTGTGTGTGTGTTTCAGTCTCCACGTCCTCAAGCGCGCGTCGATGTGGCACTTCCAGCAGCTCCTGCGCACGAACGTGGAGGCCGCGTCGACCAAGATGAAGCGCGTACACATCCCCTTCGACATTGTTTCGTCATCGCTAGAGATCAAGCACGCGAACCCGCGCCCAGACTCCTTGAACGCCCTCAGCTTCCGTATCCGCTCGAGCGTTCCATGCTCAGTCCAAGTGCTCTGGAGCGTGCGCTGTGAGAGTTTGGACGCTTCCGGCTCCCTGGGAGCAGAGAGTACTCCGGTGTCACCAGGAGCCTCCATCCTCAGTCCAGGCCAGCTCATTCCGCCTGTTATGCGTCGCATCTCCATGGACAGAACCGTGAGAGCGCTTCGTGCGGCGCCCGCGAGTCTCTCTCGCATCCGACGGCAGCGGCGACGGCACGAGTTGCAAGACGAGAACGCATCGCACGATGATACAAGCGAAGCGAGTCCAGTGGCATCGCTGGCAGCGCGGGGAAGTCCGGCGTTTGAAGCTGGTGACTCCGCTTCGAGTTCCGAGCTGCTCAGGTGCGTTGGAGTCTCTTGTGGTGTCAGAAATCATAAGAGGACTTAATGATTCTTGTGTGTCTTTTGCAGATGCGAGGCGTCGTCCTATGATACAACCGAGCTCTTCTCCGTGGCGATTCCGTCATCCGCGATGCAATGTCCGGATGAGGAGCTTCGGTCTCTGATAGACGAGACCGACAGCCACTCGCCCTCCTCCCCTTCACTGTCCAGTACGAGTGTGTCTCCTACGCGAACTGCTCCGTCGACTCCGATCGCTCGATACTCAGCAGTGATCGTGCTTCGCACTCTTCCTTCTGGAACTGCCCGCCCAAACATCTTCAGCAAACTAGGCGTGGGACGTGATTCCAACTCCCACGCCGACTCCACTGTGGCTGCTGTGTGTCAGTGTGTGGCGCTCGACTTCCTCCCGACGCCCATGAAACTCGAACGCTTCAGTCCGATCGTCGTCAAGAAGATCAGCTACACCAAGACCGCCGCCTACATCTCGCAGGTACGCCTCACGCGCTTGAGCTTATTCAGTCAGACCCCCGTACTAACAACTCTTACTGTATTTGATGTGTAGGAGATCTACGGCCGCGACGTGGCTGCCAGCAGCGAGTGCACGATCTGTCTCGAAGGCGCTCTGTCTGTGGTGCTGCTTCCGTGTCGTCACCTGTGCGTGTGCCGCGTGTGTCTGGATGAGATCGACCGCTGTCCGATCTGCCGCGCGCTGTTCACGACGTGGGTCTGCTACGACGCCAACGGCGAAGAGCAAGACGCAGCGGCAGCCTGCAACGTGGACGACGAGGAAGAGAAAGAAGAGAAAGCCGAGGCTGTGAGCTCCTCACCGTCAGAAGAAGCAGCACAACTTCAAGCCAAAATGGGTTCATAGAAAATGTATTTTCGTAATATTGAAAACTAGTCGTGTCTATATCTGTAATAAACTTGTTGCAGATCCCGCAATTCCGCTGTGACTGCGGTGGTGGCGCGCATAAATATTGGGAAATTGGACTTGAGCGCCCGTTGCCATGGAGCTCTTCACGCTGGACGCGCTGTCTGGGACGCCGCTGAACAGCACGCACGTGCCTACAACAACAGCAGCAGCAGCAGCCGCCGCCTACGACGCGCTGTCGCCCAGCGACACGGCGCTGCTGTTCATGGGCACGGGCGTCGTCGGCGCCGTGCTCTATCTGCTCATCCTGCTCTCGTACCTCTACGTGCCGATCATCAAGGCGCAGCATCCAGCCGCCAGCATCGTGATCTGGCAGGTCATCGCAGGACTCATGACCTGCGTCGGCTCTATCGTCGCCTACGCCAACGCCGTACGTCGCTGCGTGGGTTGGTTGTGCTGTACTTTCTACTAGTCTAAATGGCTCTGTTGTGTTATGTATACAGCCTCTGGATCCGGACCACCCCACGCTCATATTCCCACACGCAACGTGCACGCTACTGGGCGTTTACAACCAGGTACAGTTGTCGCTAGTGCACTGTGGATTTAATGTGCTGACTGAGTCTGTTTGTCTCTCTGTGTAGTTCTGGATGCTCAGCGCGTGTCTGTGGTACTTGATGCTGGCTGTCGATCTTTTTGTGGCGCTTGTGAACCCGTGGATGGGCTACGCTTGCAAGGCCGGCGCCTACCACACCATGTGAGTCGCGTTGCTGTTACTGGTGGCTATGACTGTGTCTCTAACGGCCGCTGTTCTGCAGTGTCTGGAGTACGAGCTTCGTCGCGGCGCTCGTCGTGTACCAGCAGCACGCCGCTGGCATCTCGTCGCTCAACGTGTGCTGGATCAAGCGCACGTCCGATCCGCAGCTCGTGAATCAGCTCCACTGGATCACGCTGTTCGGCCCTATCATCGTGACGTTCGTGCTCTCGCTCGCTGTCCAGCTCTTCGCGAGTTTCCGCTTCGTGCGGCGCCAGTTGGACGTCACCTACCGATCCAAGCGCCGCATCCTGATGCAGTACTATCGCTACCTGCTGATCTTCGGGGTCTACTGGTCGGCGTGCGCGGTGCTGTACTATGCTGACTACGTGGAGAACTTCTCTGGCGACATGGCGACGCGCATCCAGCTCGCTTTTGGCGTCGTCTTTGGGTCGTATCCGCTGCTTCTGCTGGTCGTGTGGGTGCTCAATACGGAGTTGTACCAACACCGTTCGAACGAGAACTCGCTCACAAGTGCAGAGAGGGAGGCGGAGCTGCTGGGGAAGACCGAGCACTTCAGCGCCGCGCTGCGCAAAGACCTCATGCGCTACACGACGGCCGGTATTCGCTGCAGCATCAACGACGAGCTCATGGGGAGCGTTCCTGAGGTAGGGTCGGTTGGGCCAGGCACGAGATCTCCACTGCTGAGTCGCTCTCGGCTCGACTCAGTTGGAAGCAGTGTCGGGTACTTTTCAGGCGACGACATTGGTGGTGGCGGCGGTCCGCCTGAGTTATACAGCGAGAAGAAGCGACTCGCGACGACAGTGTTTAACGGCGAGTATCGGTACTACGAGAAGCTCGGATTCACGGACTACGCGCCCAAGATCTTCGAGAACATCCGCACTGCGTGCGGCATTGACAATAGCCAGTACGAAAAGTCGTTTGCAGGAACACTGCTGGAGCGCGCGTCAGAGGGCAAGTCGGGCATGCTCTTCTACTTCACGAGCGACCGCAAGTACCTGGTCAAGACCATGACCAAGAAAGAGCACTCGTTCCTGCTCGAGATCCTCCCGCTCTACCACCAGTACATCCTCAAGCAGCCCAACACGCTGCTCTGTCGGTTTCTCGGCTGCCATTCCATGCAGCTGCCCGTGGGCTGGAACAAAATGTTCTTCTTGGTGATGGAGAATGTCTTCGCAGACGGACCAGTCGACGAAAGGTACGATCTCAAGGGCATTTTCCACCAGACTACCGCCAATTTCGCGCCAAGACGGCGGCGTGGAAACGATGCAGCTGCCTACGATGCCCAGGACTCTGTGGTGGAGTTTGGCGACGACGACGAAGACTACGAAGACGAGAACACGACTGTCTCTGATAAATTCGGTGACGACGACAGTCGCCCAGAGACTCAGCCGCTGATCCGACGCGCGACCTCGCGCAGCTCCTTGCGGCACGATAGTGACTTTGTGTGTCGCCGAGCGTCGCTGCGAGTGAACGCCACGACGAGAGCCAATCTGCTCGCGCAGATCACGAACGACTGCGGCTTTCTCCAAGAGCTCGGCATCATGGACTACAGTTTTCTGCTTGGAGTGAAGACCCACGACACACGAATCGACGTCTCGACGCTCGAGCAGCTGGCCCACAACGCCGTTGTGTCAGATGACCAGACCAAGATCTACTATCTCGGCTACGTGGACATTCTCCAGCACTATAACTTCGGCTGGAAGCTGCAGCACTGGTTTCTGTCGACGATCCTGGACAAGCGCACGATCACGGCGCTGCCTCCAGCGGAGTACGGCCTGCGGTTCCTCGGCTTCATCCACGCGTACATGCTGTGCGACACGGACCTGACGATGACTCGGTCCTATGGAAGCGTGGACATGACGATCTTCGCAACTCCTTCCAGTGGCAATCCCGTCGTCTAGCTCTTATGCTGAAACCAAGTCAGACTGAATGAACGACATGCCCACTGCTTTGTTCCTATTTCTGTCAGCTACATACAGACTGCAAATGTCGATCGACAGCGATGAGCAGCGTGAGTGATGAGCTCCAGCACGCGCTGGAAGAGCTGCTCATGGACCTCTTCCAGTCTCCACGCCCCGCCGACGCTGCTCTGGTCCTACGAGCACTGGCGTCACTGGCTGCTAGTTCTCCATCCGCCCAGAAGCGTCTTGGGCAGACGCTGTTAGCCGACGCCTCGACGTCAACCAGTCAGAACACCAGTCGCGTGACTCGACTACAGCTTCTCGCTGAGCGTTTCCTGTACGATGCGGCCTCAGCGGTCGAAACGCTGGCGCTGTTTGCAGTGTTGGCGCACCGAAACGTGGCAAACCAACGACGGATCGCTCGGCATGTGAAGGGAGTTAGCGTTTCCATTCCTCAAACTCCATCTACAAATGACTTGCCACTCACGCTGCTGGTACTGAGCCTGCCCAATGCTTTACAAGCTGAGTACAAGGCGTGGAACTCTCGCCAGCGTGAGCTTCTCGTGCATCGAGTGCCTTCCGGTTCACCTCCAGCACTTGACGGCGTGCCAGCCGCGTGCTTTTGTGACGAGTGTCTCGGTGCGCCGCAGCTTCTCGCGACGTGGGTGAGCCACTTTGAAGATCTGTCTCGCTGGAGTTCGAGAAACGATCCCAGTATGGAAGCGGCTTCTGTTCCGCGGTTGGGCAGTGAGGAATTCCTCCAACGCGTGCTCGTGGGAGATTACAGTCTCCGTCAATGTCGATGGACGTTGCGAGACGGCGATACAGACGCGATCACAGGCGTCGACAACGACGATCCTGGGATTTACTTCTTCACTGGAGAAGCTGAAGAGCGGCTCAGTACTATCCCTGATCCACGACGACATGCATGTGCGATTCTGGTGGATCCAACTGTCGCTGGCATCGTGCGCAATAACGCCAAAGCAGCTGAAGAGCTCACTCAGCAGTGCGGCAACGTAGACTTGCACCGAGCCGCCCAAGACGATGACGACAATGAGGACAGCAGTGAGGATTTGGAACACGTTTTGCTGCTTGAGAGGCGTGTGGAGCTGTCGTGCTGTGAATCTCCAATTGAGAAGCAGTCTGGACTCGGAACGACGTCATGGCTGCCCACCATCGGTCACTTTCTCAGCACGACCCCGCAGTCCGAACGCACGATTACGCCTGACTCGCTGCGCTCTGAACTCGACCAAAGTGTGGATGTTACTGAGTGGGAGCGCCGTATCTTCATCTCCATCGTCAGCTTCCTCGAGTCTGAGACGCAATTAGACATTCAAGAGCTTCAACAAATGCTTCAACTGGTAAGCGCACCCAGTCCTGACGAAGACACGCTGCCAGTCCGGATAGAGGTCAGCGAAGTTCGCGTGGTTACAACGTACACTGGCCAGACACTCGAAATCACCGCGAGGACCTTGGATGGTGACGAGTTTGCAGCTCAGCTTTCCATCGACGATCTGACGGAATCAATATCACCAAACAACGACGTCGTGAGTCTTCTCAGTGTGTCGGAGGAATCGTTACTAGGTGTGCTGCAGTACTGTCGTCTCTGCAACAGCGACGATCCTGGAGGATGCAGTTTCGTCGGGGGGTTGTTTCATCTAAAGCGAAGGGAACCCACAAGAGTCTCTATCGAAGGCACGGAAAATCATTTGGATCATGTGGCTATCAAGAATGAAAGCTGCCCAAAGATCGATCGGTCAGTTGTGGACCGCCAAGGCCTTTCAACAGTAGCAGAGCGCCATCTCCAGGCACTGAGCCTGGTCTTGGCAAGTGGCCATGAGGGCTCGGTGCTCGACGTCGCTAACAGAATACGTCGAATCGTTCGTGACTGCAACGAGCGAATGGGCAAGCTCGCGAACAGCGCTGACAGAACAGACTCCCAACGTCAAGCCAGTCGCGAGCGCTGCAGGGTGTGTCGTGACTTGCTTATCCAAGCTGCCAAGCGCATGAAGCTGGGAACCAGCGCTGAGGCGACTGCGACACTGGCGACAGTCGCGAAGACTCGCCTGCAGCGATCCATCAGTCGCGTGCTGCAACTCAGCGAAGGCGAAGATGCATGGGAGACACCGGACGAACGCGTGCAGCGACTCCACCTGAGTAAGCAAGTGTGGGCGAGTGGCGTGCCCGACCCCGAGTTCTACGTCGACAGCCAAGCACGCGCCAAGACGAACAGCACCGCGCAACGACGCCTCAACTACCTTCTCGTCAAGCAAATACGACAGCAACGCAGCATGCAATCTTGAATCCCATACAAGTCGAAAAATTCCTACCGTTCCTTTTTGACCCAGTCACCGAACATGAGCTGGTAGTCTTCGACTTGACGCTAGAGTGTTCGAATGAAGTGTGTGAGACCGGGGCACCAGCACAGTTGTAGGATGGTCAATATCAGTCTCACCTTGAGCTGTGCGTTCTCCTCGAGCAGCTTCATGTACGCCGCCCCCTGGCTTTCAGTCTGCCGCTTCAGTGCTCTATTGTGACAATACCAACGAGTCAGCCACACAAAACACTACACGGTGTGAAGACGCGAGGCGCACTCCAGCTCCGCGTCGCGCTGGTTGGCTTCGTCGCGCGCGCCCTTGAGACCCAGCTCGAGTCCTTTTGCATAGGCGTCTGCGGCCTTTCTGTACGCCTGCATGCCGTATAACGCCTTGCCCTTGCGCGAATATGTCTTGGCCCAGGTCGAGTCCAGTGAGATCGCGGCATCTGCGTCTTGCAGCGCCTGGTCGTAACGTCCCAGAGCACAGTACGCAGCCTGCGCTTCAGTTAAGCCATTAGCGCACTATTTGCTACATATCTCCACCCATTGATGGTGTCACGCACCGAGCGGTTGCTGTGTAATGTCGCCGACGGCTGCTGCTCGATGCCCTGGGAGTACTCGGCGATCGCGCTGTCAAATTCGCGGTTTTTGAAGAACTCGTTGCCACGGTTCTTGTGCCACGAGTCGTCTTCTCTGGCCGGTGCGCTGCGTCCCTGCGGCGTCGACGTCGACAGCTTCACATCCACACGCGGCGGCGCGTCCGCTCGCCCAAAGAGCCACTCCATGACGTCTTTTTCCGATGAGCCAAAATGTCAAATCAGCCTAATTCGTGATTGGATGAAACTTTTTGGAAAAGTACCGCACACCATTTTTTAATGCTCGTCCTTTTTTAACCCATTCTCCGACCCAAGGGTGCAGAAAAAAGGGGGTCGGAGGCAAAGTCTGAAATCCGGGTTTGAGCGTAGAGCAATGAAATGGGTACCATCGGCAAGCGTATTAATCTGCGAGCACGTTCATGTGCTTGCTTCTCTCAGAGGCATTGTGGTTGCTCAGACATGCATGGAGGAAGAGACCTATCTCGGCTTCACCGACGAAGTTCCTCGACTAGTTTGAGAAGAACTGGCTGGCGCGCAAGAATCTGTGGTGCAAGTATTTGCGCGGATCCATCCCACACCTCGACAACGACACCAACAACCGACTAGAGGCGAGCTGGAACTCTTCGAAAGCAGTCTTGGACCGACTAATGCAGATGGACGAGTGCGTTCAAAATCTCCTCCTCTTACAAATAGATGTCGAGAACCAGTACGAGGTGCAAGTTGCGACGGTTCGGTTGGCTTCCGGCAGAAGGTCCGCCACGACGCGGAGATGCGTGTGCTCGCTCAGCTTGTGACGCACCACGCCAGTGATCTCGTGTGGGACGAGTACAAATTGTGCTTGGAGAATGAATACGATATCACAACCAGTGATATCTCCGACGGCGTGGTCAACTTGGTTTCCAGCACAGGAAGAGCATATGCGGTAAGTCCATTCGCGCAGCTAGTTGAATCTTTGAAACTGACTTGTGTTTTCTCCTCAGGTTAATCCAGACATGGCCGAATGTAGCTGCACCTTCCAAGCGACGATGTAGCTCCCGTGCCGCCACGTGATGTACGTGAGGCGCGTATCAAACCAACGATGCTCTATCATCCCGCATGATCGAATCTGTTCGCGGTGGTTGATACGTGCAGGCAATGAGCTGACCGAAGAAGAGACCCAGCCCGGTCGCGTTACTTTCCAGAGTACACGACGAGTCTTGGACCAGAACACGAAGTATCGTCTTGCGAACGACGTGGGTAAACGCATTGTCGGAGTGTGGCGAAGCGCTTCCATCTCCAAGGCATCACTCACCGATTCGAAGCACAAGTTCTTGTGTAGGCTGTTAGGTAGGATGAGTTGAAAAGAACGGTAGTAGTCCGGTCCGGAGAGCCGGCCCGTGGGTCTAGATATGACCCAGCCCATGGGTATGTACCCAACGAGCCGGCTCTACAATAGTGACCGCACCCGTCACTAAAGCGGGAGGCACTGAGTCCGGCCCCGTGACAGAAGAGGAGGGCCCAGT
>JAADXI010000604.1:0-18046 GCA_023337615.1 Pythium brachiatum | reverse complement strand
GCTGAGATCGTCGCGAATAACTCGATGGGTTTAGCGAAGACTGACGCGACAGTACCCGACTACGAGTTGTAGGCGTCCAGTAGCTTGGTGCGAGCAGCGCTGTCTTTGTCTTTGCTCTCAAAATGGCTCAGAGCCATGCCGCGGGAGAAGACAAACGTGAGCGAGCAGACGACGAGGATGCAGGCGGCAGTGGCGGCAGCCAAACGACTGCGATGGATGCTCACTGACAGCATGAGAGTCTCCGCTGCTGTTTCAGTGGTGTACTGGCACGTTGGGCTGGCCTTGTCCGTGTCGGGCGAGTCGCATGTCGTGAAGTCGGCGATAGCGACGGAGCTCGCCTTGCTATAGAGCTTCGTCATGATCTCGATTGTAGCGTGGTGGTGATGTCGTGCTCGTGCTACAGATTGAGAACTGGCGGGAACTCCATAACTCACGCCGTGAGCCTCTCGTTATGGGAGGAATGATTTATCAACCAGTGGCTGATGCCTACCGGTACTCTTCATTTACCGGTAGAGGCACGTGGTACTACTACATGACCTTTGTCATCAACAGTGCGGTGACGAGAGGGAACTTCCCCGAGGGAAGTGTCGGATTCCGAGGGAATCCATCGTCAAATTGCACTCGAGTTGAGGGATTTTGTTGCCTTATTTCAGTGTACTGTACTACATTCTCACACGTCACATGCCCACTTGTATCCACGCAGCATGGCTACACTTCCTGCCGGGTTCTCAATCCTGCGTGGACACTAAGCAGTCTCCATCGTCCTCACCAGTTTCTCTTACCTTCATAGATGTCTTGTAAGCATCTTCTTCTGCACGTTCGCGGTACTGTATCTTCACACAAATACGATGCGTGAAAGCGATGCGAACTCGCCTCCAGGCATGGTTTGGCCGCTGACTCGCAAGCCAAAAGAAGAAGATCTTCGACGAAAAGAAGAAGACCAGTGTTGATGTGCACCGGATCTTGCACTACGAGCGCGGTACAGTCGGTTGCACCAAGCAGACTTCGGCAAGTGCCGATTCAGCAACACATGAGCTTGACTGCCTTGGCGACTCTCACCAGGAGAACGCTGGATGCCCGTCTCGCTTGGACAGTCATAATCTCTCACAGGACCGTACAATAGAGGGTGCGGCCCACAGAATTCCCCTTTCGACCGCTTACTACCTGAGTCACGCCGAACCGCACGATCAAGCACACGGTGCACTGCACAGGTAATAACGCAGACGGACTCCTGCTGATCCATGCATTTAGTGGTACTGTACTGTACTACGACGATGGGTGCGTCCCACTGTGGGGAAGCCTTCGCCTTCGAAACAGCCGGCGTCTGCGACGCCTCGTCGCCGCGGTCGGCCGCCGACTTGGCGGCTCAACTGATGGAGAACCTGAGTTGGTGAGGTCCTGATCGCTGATGGCCAGTTCGGAAACGGCACTCCCCCATCAGTCTCGGAAATCCCACGTAACGAGCAACAGCACCATCAGCGCCATGAGGAAGCTGTACAGCAAGTCGAGCAGCATTAGCGTACGCTCGAGCTCCGTCGCTATCGTTGACTTCACCTCATGCGGCTCGCCAGCCACGGACAAGGCCAGCCCGACAGGGACTGACGCCGCTCCAGCTGAGACGCTTATGCTGTCCGTGAGCATCCATCGCAGTCGCTTGGCTGCGGTCACCGCCGCATCGATTATTGTCGTGTGTACTCTCACGCTGATCTTCTCCCACGGTGTGGCGCTGAGCCATTTTGAGAGCAAAGACAAGGATAGCGTTGCTCGCACCAAGCTACTGGATGCCTACAACTCGTACTCGGGTACTGTCGCGTCGATGTTCGCCAAACCCATCGAGTTGTTCGCGACGATCTCGGCGCATGTGGTGATCTTGCGGTTCATGGCCCACGCCATCGTGCAGCCCAAGCCAAAGTGGACCGTAGCGGCAGCTACACTGGGACTAGCTGTCGTGTTCGGGTATTTGATCAGCAACAGCTTCACAGCGTTGAACGTGCAGTTGCGGCCTCTCCAAGTCCAGCCTAGAATCTCATCAGCCGACCTCTCTACAGTCTCCAACTTCAGCAACAGTGAACTGGCTGCGAGGACAACGAACACCACGCGTACAGTGCCCGAAGCGACGCCCAGCAATCCAATCACAAACACAGTGCTACGCAACCTAATCTTGCCTCTGGTTCCTCGAGAAAAGGGGCAGTGCAGAGGAGATTCTGACCGCATGGAGTCGGAATCGGAGACGTCGCTGCAGATTAACTTTCCCCAGCGCGTGTGGCAAGAGCGCGTTCTTTCGACGGCTCTCGAGCCGAAACAACTTCGCATGATCGTGAATCCGTCAGTTCCCACAGCAAACAAGGACCTTACGAGCAGTGACTTGCCCATGAACGCGTCGTTGGCAGCCGATCTCGTGATCTACAGCGTGCTTCTCAACCCCTGGTCGTTTCCGACAGAAGACGCCCTCGTGGCTTTCGATATTTCTGCATTCAAACAGCGGTATGCGACCGACATCAAGCCCGCCAAGCCGTTCACGGACTCTGCTGCTCGCATGTATGGGCTACTACCAAGAGACGGTCGAGACGAACCCGCACAGCGCGACTTCTTCTTGAATGCGAGCGCTGCGAGTATCTTTCGCGCCATGAACGCAACGGTGAACACGTCCAAGTCCGATATTGTGGCCGAGTTCTCGCACGTGGATATCTCACCATTAATGACATTCGACGCGCTCACGATCGAGTTCACACTGGATCCATTCCAGTTCAAAGATACTTTCACCTTCGACAACCGCACGCGATACACTCGCATCGATCAAAACAATCAGTGTGGCTTCAGATCCGGCAAGTGTTTGATTCCCAAGCCACGATTTGCGATGATCCCTGGGCAATTCGACCCACCCGCCCAAGTCTACGCTTTCCAAATGTGTGGGACTAAGGACGGGCTTGAGCTGCTAAACGCCACATTCGACAACCTCAGCTTCTCGAAATGGTGGCCCAATGACTGCATACATGGTTCGAATTCTTCGATCCTGGTCGTGAGTCTCGGGAAGCGGCTTGAAGCGGACGCGCTCCACGAAAACATGACAGTGGATGCGACTAATCCCCCGTTCATCGACCAGAAAGGAGACGAGCGCCAGCGGTCTGCTATTGCGACCAACCTGCGCAAGGTCTACACGCTGACGGTTGGGCGTCTGGCATGGCAGGACGTGGACTTGGCAGAGGCATTCAACGCCGAGTGTGGGGTCGAAGTGCAGGAAGGGAGATGTCGAGGGTTTACGTTTCCACTAGCTCCACCGTTGTCTACTACTCCGACGACTTCTACTGAACATCATTTGGTCGTTGGTATCGACGCAATGATGACCAGCCAGCTTGAGCCGGTGGGACGGTTGTTATTCACCGCTCCACGAAAACGTCTTCTGGTATCTCTCAACGAGCCTCGGCCATCGTTCGACGAAAACAACGGGCTGTATCGTAATCGTGCAGGCGACGTGCTGCTCCCACACAATGTCGCGAACTTCTCATGGAACGTCGAATCTCGGAACGTCGAGAGTTTTTGCGACGAACCGGCTGAAAATCGGATCCAGCAGCTACTAGACAACCACCACTACATCGAGCGCAGCCTACAACCAGCGTACACGGCCGGCGTCTTCTTCTTGCTTCAAAACGCGGTCGTGAAAGACGTCATCAAGCTCGGGACCGACCACCAGACGCTCGACTTTGACGGCAACTCGCAACAAGTCGCCGTGTGGATCTCCACGCCTACTTTGAATGCCTGGCTCACGTACGCTGGATGCCTGTTGATCACAATCGCGTTGCTGGCGACGATAGGTGAGGCTGCTCGAGATTCGTCGAACAACCAGGACCCGCTTAAGCAAATCTCCGACCCACACGTCATTGCGCGCGCGATTCTGGACGACGTAAAGTTTCCTCCATTGCTCGTCAAGCGATGCATGGTTAATGAGAAGGAATCATCCAATCAAGATGCCATCGAAAGCTACATAATCGACTCACTGACGCTTCATTTGGAGCCAGAATTGGAAGGTACAAAGCCAGCGACTACACGAAGTGCTCGACCGGTAGCCACCATGAACGCGGTCTGAGCACGGGATACCTGTCTACAATACAACAGACACGATCTTCATAGTCCACATGGCCGTGGAGCCCAACAGACTCGGAATGACAGCCTTGGTTTCGACGAGACCAGCGCCTGGATGGAGGTAGACTGGATACTGCATGCATGCGTGAAAACCACGTCACCCTCCTTACTCTGAACCCGGTTAGCTCTACGGCTGAGTGAAAGATCGTGTGGCACGGCATGTATCCGGATATTGTAGTCAGGGCTTCCGAAAATATTATTTCTATTGGGACTCCCATGACGGCAATAAAAATAACTTTTGAGTGTGTTGAGCACCATGGGTGCAAAAATTATTGGTGTTATTGCATGCAATATACAGAGCAATGTATGAGGGTGACCACACTCGTCTAGTTGGTGGTGGCATCACCGCGAACGACCTTACGGACTGTAGCAGCGTTCCAGTAGGCACGGTTGACCCTGACGAAGAGGATCGTTTCCAAGTGCAATGGTGGCATGCTCTGGCGGTAGATATGTACCAAGCACAGCCTTCAAAATGCGAGGATGTGAGCGCGGTTCAGGAGGACAGAACGGTCCGCAGGACCGCATAGACTCGTTAGAAGCGGAAAGGGTTATTGGCGGGAGAGAGCGCAGAATAAATAATTCGATTGGGAAACGGACTCGGCACAAAAAATTATTGTTCGTCCAAAATACAAAAGCGTTTAATAACAATAGCATTTTCGGAAGCCCTGATTGTAGTGCGGGCAAACGGTGGTATTTTAGTATATGACGCCTTGAATGCCCCAGCTGATGCCGCTGGTCAACCAGACACTGATTGCAGCAGCCGATGTTTTATAACTTAATCGCCACCAAAACTCTGACGATCGGATTTCCGTTAGCTCCACAGTCATGTGAAAGATCGCACTGACACATCATACCATGATATAGATTATCGTGTGAGACAGGCTTCCAGTGCCGCTCTGGCTCAGACCACCTGCATGTGGGATGCCTGTCCAGTAGCTGACTTCCCATTGTCCAATTTGGGCTCCAAACAGAGCGTCAGTGAGTCGATAGCGTAGCCTTCAATGGCAGTTTGGCCTGAAATCTCCGACTCGTCAACCACACGGCGCTTCACGAGCAAGGGCGGGAACTGGGAGTCGTCTATCAAGGCTCGCGCGATGACTTGTGGGTTGTATATTCGCGCGAGCGGGTCGCTTTTGCTGGACGAATGCCGCGTCGCCTCACCGATCGTCGCCAGCACTGCGATTGCGATCAGGAAACATCCACCAACGGTAAGCCAGGCGTTCAACGTGGGCGTGGAGATCCACACTGCGATGCGTTGGGAGTTGCCGTCAAAGTCGAGGGTCTGGTGGTCGGTCCCGAGTGTGACGACGTCCTTTACCGCCGCGTTTTGAAGCAGGAAGAACACACCGGCCGTGTACGCTGGTTGTAAGCTGTGCTCGATGTAGTAGTGGTTGTCCAGGAGCTGCTGGACGCGATTTTCAGCCTGTCCATCACAAGCACTCTCCACGTTCTGGGACTTGATGTCCCAGGAGAAGTTCGCGACGTTGTGCGGGAGCAGCACGTCGCCGACTCGGATATTGTACTGTTCATCGCTTGTGAGGAATGACAGGCGAGGCTCCTTGACAGACACCAGATACTGCGGGTCTGGAATCACACGCTCCACATCGAGCAGATTCAGCAGACCAATGGGCATGGCGTCGATGCCAACGACCAGTCGCTGGTCGTTCGTAGTCGTCGGGTCCGTCGATAACGCAGGAGCCAGCGGAAACGTGAGCCCTCGACATCCCGCACCCGCATCGTTTTGTTTGACCCCACACTTGGCGTTGAATTCCGCTGCCAAGTCCACGTCCTGCCATGCCAGGCGCCCGACTGTCAGCGTGTACACCTTGCGCAAATTGGTCGCGACTGCCGAATGCGGGAAGTCAGTATTCTTGCCTTGGTACTCGATGTACGGACGACTCGTCGCGTTCACGGTCATGTTTTGCTGGAGCGCGTCCGCCTCGAGCCGCTTCCCGAGACTCACAACAAGTATCGAAGAATTCGAGCCGTGCGTGCAGTTGTTCAGCCACGCTATAGACTTATATGCGGTGGCGCTGTCGAACGTGGCGGCGAGCTCTTCGCGTCCTTCCTTGGTCCCACACATCCGGAAGGCGTAGACCTGAGCCGGTGGATCGAACTGTCCAGCAATCTCTGCGAACGCCGGCTTCGGAATGAGGCACTTACCGGATTTGGAGCCGCACTGCTTGTTCTGATCGATGAGTGTGTAGCGCGTGCGGTTGTTGTCGAAGCTGAAGGTATTTTTGAAGAGCGAAGGATCCAATGTGAACTCCATCGTGAACGCGTCAAAAGTCATCGAAGGCGAGATGTCGATGTGCGAGAACTCGGCCACGATATCGGACTTGGACGTGTTCAGTGTCGCGTTGAAAATGCGGAAGATATAGTTCGCGCTCGCATTCAGAAAGTACTCACGCTGCGCGGATTCGTCTCGCTGATCTCGTGGCAGCAGGCCGTTCATGCGAGGGGCAGAGTCGGTGAACTTGGAATTGATCTTGTCGGCATACCGCTGTTGGAATGCCGTCGCATCAAAAAATACGCCACGGCCGTCTGAAGGAAATATCCAGGAGCCGAGACGCAGGCTGTAGATCACGAGATCTGCTGCCAGCGATGCGTTCATGGGCAAGTCGCTGCTCTTGAGGTCCTTGTTCGCTGAAGGGATTGATGGATTCACGACCATACGTAGCTGTTTTGGCTGGAGAGCTGTCGAAAGCACGCTTTCTTGCCACGCGCGTTGAGGGAAGTTGAGCTGCAGCGACGTCTCGGTCTCGGATTCTGGGCCTCTGTATGCACTCGTCGTCCCTGTACATAGGGCCTTGACCCGAGGCATTGGAGGCAATACCAAGTTCCGCAGTACTGTGTTCGTGATCGGGTTGCTGGGCGTTGCCTCGGAGACTGTGTGGGAAGCGTTCGTCGTACTCGGTGCCAGTTCGCTGTTGCTGAAGTTGGAGACTGTAGACAAGTCAGTAGCTGAGATCATAGGCTCAACTGTGAGAGGCCGGAGCTGCACGTTCAGTGCCGTGAAGCCGTTGCTGATGAGGTACCCGAACACGACAGCTAGTCCCAGCGTCGTAGCTGCCACCGTCCACTTTGGCTTGGGCTGCACGATGGCGCGGGCCATGAACCGCAGGATGACCAAGTGGGCCGAGATCGTGGCGAACATTTCGATGGGCTTGGCGAAGACTGACGCCACTGTGCCTGAGTATGAGTTGTACGAGTCCAGCAGCTTGGTGCGCGCGACGCTATCCTTGTCTTTGCTCTCGAAATGGCTCAGAGCCATCCCTCGTGAGAATATGAGCGTGAATGTACACACGACGAGGATCGAGGCTGCTGTTACTGCAGCCAAGCGACTGCGATGGATGCTCATAGAGAGCTGGAGCGTCTCTGCTCCTGTTGCTGTGATGCGTGCCACGCTGGCCTTGTCCGTGGCGGGCGAGTCGTACGTGGTGAAGTCGGCGATAGCGACCGAGCTGCGGACGCTGCTGGACTTGCTGAGCAGCTTCTTCATGGCCTCGCTTGGTGTTCGGTAGCGCGGATGCCGCGCTCGTGCATATAGTATGGGATATTCAGAACTGACAGGGACAACCAGCCAGCGACACCGCATCAAGTGTGATTTGAGATCGCAGACCAGATCCGATTGGCTGTTTTGAAGCAGCCAAAGTCCCACGGATGAGGAGGTACTGTACAGCACGCGGAATCCGCGGCGGATGATTCATGGACTGCCTGATTCGTGCTGCATTGATCCTGAGGGCATCCAGGATGCCGCATCCTTGGTACGATCTGAATACTGTACACGGCTTTCTTTGTCGGCAAATCTCCACACACACAATTCACAGACAAACGACAACAGTTACTGTAGTGAGCAAGCAGTGGCCGCTCACACGTCACATGTCTGCGACGTGTGATTCTTAGGCATCTGGCATCCAACTAGCCTTGCCGATATGTGATTAGCCTCGTAACACAGGCTGGCCGAATTTAACCGGTAGGATACCGATATCCCATCCGAGTCCCCGGTGAATGCAAACGTGAGGTGTTTCACCGGCGCGTGATCTTCCAACGCGGCCCAAACGCGTGAGCGGCGCCGCTTTCTCGATCCTGCGTGGACGCTAGCGGTCTCCAACGTCACCACAAGCATCTCACATCCATACGCGCGTCTTGTGCACCAACTACGCTACACGCTCGTGGTCTTCTCATACAAATCCGATGAGTGAAAGCGAAGTAAACTCACCTGCTCTTCCCAAGGACGGCTTGACCGCGACTGCCGCCGACGCCGCAGCTTCTAGTACCGGTACAACAAGCGCAGCAGGCAAGAAGAAAGGCGGCGCTACTGGCAGCGGAGCTACGCAGTCGAATGGCGCGAATGCAGTATCTGTAGCGTCGTCAGGGAAGTCGGGACGCGGCTCAACGGCGTCATCGATCCGCAAGAGCGTTAGTGAGAACAATGTCGCCACGATCTCCGGCCACGCCCACGGCCACGCTCAGGCTCACGCTCACGGCCACAGCCACGGCGCGAAGGACCCGTACCTCCACCACCACGCAGCGTCTACGGACGTAGGGGCGTTGGCTAACGCGTCGGCTCTCTCGCAGTGGTCTCACGTGGGTTTCCACCGCACGACGATCCCACCGAAGGCGACGTTCGATGAAGGCAACGATCAGATCCGCCGTGATCTGCTTCGGATGATCGTCCAGTATCTACAGCATGAAGGCTTTGCCATGTCCAGTGCGACGATCCAGGACGAAGCCAATGTGAAGCTGTTGGAAAAACAGCAAGACAAGGAGGCGCTGCGGCGCATGACCAAGGCAATCCACGAGGGCGACTGGGATCTCGTGGCCAAGCTCATCAACAAGCACCTGAAGAAGTTCCACTCGCAGCAGGGCTTTCTGTACGCCGTGTGTAAGCAGGAGTACCTCGAGCTCATCGACAGGCAAGAGTACCAGAAGGCGTTCACGTTCCTCACGACGCATCTCAAGCCGCTGGAAAAGATCTCGACCATGACCAACCGCAATGAGTTTAAGGATCTGTGCTACTTACTGACGTGCAAGTCTGTGGGTGAAGTGGACGCGTTCCGCGACTGGGAAGGCGTCGCACGGTCTCGCGAGAAGCTCGTGGAACAACTGCGGTCAACGTTTGAACTGGACGAGCTGGTGTCGGCGGCGGCGAGTTCAACGAGTGGAGAGCAACCTAACAACGGCAGCAATGGAGATTCGTCCCAGGCATCGACAGCGATGGGCGAGTACATCCCCGAGAACCGCCTGCTCCACTTGCTGCACCAGTCGGTCGCGTACCAAATGGAGTTCAGTCGGTACCACCCCAAGACCGTGCCCAAGGTCACGACGCTGTTGCACGACTTTGAGTGCGAGGTGCTGCCCAACTGCGTCAAGTCGACGTACGTTGGCCACTCCCAGAACGTCAAGTTCGTGACGTTTGTGGGCCAGGACGGAGAGTTCTTGGCCTCGGGGTCGAGCGATACAACCATCAAGCTGTGGCCAGTCGAGTTCCCAGCAGATCCAAGTGCCACGAGCAGCTACAGCCGAGCACGTGCCAGCAACGCGACTGGGGAAGTCTGCAAGCAGTGGTCGCGGGAGCTCAAGGGCCACTCATCGCGCATTTGGTACATGACCTCCAACACAGCGGGCGATCGTTTGTTCTCGGCGTCTGGCGACGGTACAGTCAAGATCTGGGATATCCGCCACGCACTCACGGATCTCTCCCAGGAAATGCAGCAGTTTGTGGAGGATGCAGCGACCACGGATGATCAAGACGGCTCGAGCGGGCCGACGACATCTCGCTACACGCCGACAAGCAGCGGCGGGGAGACGAGTGATAACAGTAGTCTCGCATTGCCTGATTGTCTCGCGACGCTTGGCCCCGGCCAAGGCGGCAACCACGGTGGAGGCGACATCTACTCGGTCAATCTCCACCCGAGCGAGACCCATTTGGTCACGGGCGGCTACGACCAGACTGTGCGGCTGTACGATATCCACACGGGCACCAACGTGAAGACTTTCCGCGGCCACATCGCGTCTGTGTGCGACGCCCAGTTCAATCGGTACGCGAACCTGATCGTCAGTGGTTCCAAGGACGGCACGATCCGGTTGTGGGATATCCTCAGTGGGCTCTGCGTGCACACGCTGCGGCAGACGCTGGGCGAAGTCACGTCCATCTCGCTCGCGTCGAACGGGTTCTCACTGCTCAGTGGCTCGCGAAACAACAGCAATCGGCTCTGGGATATGCGCATGCTGAGTGCTCCACGTGCGCAGCTCTCGACAGGCAGCAACGTGAACAGCAGCAGCTACGGCTACGGAGGCGGTGGAGGCGGATCGACCAGCAACCTCGCGGGTCTGGGCCTTAGCAGCGGCTCTTCACGCAATCTAAATGTCCAGTCACTGGAGCACAAACCGATCCAGCGCTTTAAGGGCCACCAAAATACGGCCAAGAACGTGGTGCGGGCATCGTTTGGTCCTCGAGAGGCGTTCGTGCTCGGCGGCTCGGAGGACGGCGCGGTGTACGTGTGGGATGTGGCGACGGGCAAGCTCCTGGAGAAGCTCGTGGGCCACCAGGGCGTCACGTACAATGCAAAGTGGCACGAGCGGCAGGCGCTCATGGCGTCGAGCTCGCACGACGGTACGGTCAAGACGTGGTGGTGGCAAGACAAGAAGCGATGATGCGTTTCTGCGACGTGTGAGCGTTTGACTACTGCATGGATACAACTTTAGACTGACGAGAAAGGACAGCACCAAAATGGAAATGGAAAAAGGTAAAATACGCAGACACTTGCAGGTGCTGGTGGCTTTTTTTAAAACTGCGTGGACGCACACATGCTAGACTCGTAGACGACACTGTTGGGGACGAGCGGCTTCGATCGTCGCGCGTCCCATAGTAGTTGCTAGTAATACCCACAGGAACAGGTAGAGAGAGAGACGATGGCTCGTCAGATGCGCGGCGTTTAAATGGATCGCGCGCGCACCATGCGCGGCGCCTCGAGGCATCCGAAGAAGCTCTTGAGCAGCTTGGTGAGGCGGCAGTTTTCCTGTTCGCATCGCTGCATCACGAGCGGCGGGCACTTGTCAATGGCGTCTTGCAGCGCCACCAGAAACGCGTTGAGGTAGACAACGCGGTCGTTGACCACACTCTTCTTGGAGTAGCGGCCAAGCAGGCCCTGGAAGTTGGAGGTCGGAAACTCGGTGCTTTCAAACACGGGCTTGACAAACGTGGAGAGCAGGCAGTTGCACTCGCCGCCGCAGCAGTAGTTGACGTCGTGGAAGTGGCGCTGCGCGAGCTGCTGGAGCTGCACGAAGGCTGAGAAGCGGCGGTAGACGATGGCGCTGTCGCTGAGCCCGCCGTTCTTGGGCGTGATGCGGATGGCGTAGTCCGTGTGGCCGCCGTCCTTGCGCGTGTCCACGACCGATGGAGCGATGGCAGTGAGAGCCGTGTAGCAGGTAGGCGCGACCATTATTGCTGTGAGGGTACGAGGAATATGGGGAAATTGCGGTTCTGCGGCCGTGGCGGAGAACGGGAATATTCGGAAATGACGTTCTCTGGAACTGACCGACACGGCAAAGGGAAGCGCGGTCATGGTTAGACGCGGTCTATACTCGATAGACGCAGAGGCGAGGGTGGTTGGGTTGGAATCTCACAGCGATGCCAACATGGCTTCGTGAATTTAGACTGTGGTCCCCACGGGCAGATGGCGATCCCACTGCTGCTGATTCCTGGCTTTTACTGGACGAGCGAACTGGACAAAGCAGGTTTTGACTTCGCAGTTCAGGACTAAAGCACGGCAACGTGCGCTGGCAGAGACGACAGACGCCATCTAAATGTTGAAGCATGGGTGCGCCAAGAAGACACTGGCTGGGTGCCATGAACTGGACGAACGCATCAAAACGAGTCTAACCGTGATATCGTCAGAATGAAAGGCACGATGACTGGGTAACATCCAGATGTTGGCTATGGGTCCATCCAGCTGGCTCTAGCTAACCAGACGCGACTCGCGTCATGTGAATGGTCCCCACCTGGTGACCAGTGGCACTAAAGCGACCGAACTGGACTAACAGTAAAGACGGCAGGTTGTTCGTGAGTCCAGCGTCAACGGGAATCTGGATTTCCGGATTCCAGACTGCGGAATCTAAATTTCGCGATATAGTCCAGGTTTGAATACAAGGGATACAACCAGCCTGGTATCGTCGAGTCTAAATGGAAGGGGAAAGACTCTGCCGTCTGTGGTGCTGTTGTGGTGTGTTTCCTGCAGCTGATGGAGTACATACTGACATGTCTCCACAAAGGCGGAGGCACTCTTTAGTCCACTAGACTACTGTACCCGTGGAGCAGAAAAGGTTAGACTCACGAGTAAAGATGCGTGAGGCCGCTGTGACCTGGCCCTCCGCTTGAGCAGATCCTTCAAGTTAGGAGTGGATTCGTTGAAAGACCGCGTTGCTGTGGATGTTCGGGATGCAAGGACACCACGAAGAGGAGGCTCCAGAGTCTCTTCGTGTCTGTCTGCTTCGCGTCGGTCGAGCACCCCAACAGCAGCACTTTTGGTGGGTGAAACTCATTGCCACTTCTACCAATTCCAGAGCAGACACGAAAGTGAGACCTCGTCAATCAAAATGGCTACACTGGGGTGGTGTACTTTCTCACTCTTCGGTTGGTGGACATCAAATCCAAGTCGCATTGACGGCGGAAGCAAACGGACGGATAGCAAGCGGCAATGACTATGGCAACGGCATGTACGGGTGGTGAAGATGAGCAAAGTGCATGTATGGTATATACTATTTGAGCATTTCGTAGTATTCGGTACTATCTCCCACTTGGTGTCTTGGTTCTCTCTCTCTCTCTCGGAAGCCCTTGGTGCGCGAGAGGATGCAGTTTGAACGGGTACGGAGGCCACGACACGTAGAGCACACTTACTTGAGCGCGGTCGTCAACAGATCGATGAGCGCGATCACGATGTTGCCCATCTGCGAGTACATGCCGAACTTGGAGGCCTGGGCCATTTGCGCCGACGTGTTGATGAGCGGAGGTTCGGCGTGCTTCTTCTTCTTCTTCTTGCGGTTCGTGAGGTTCGCCTCGTCGTCCGTGATCTCCTTGCTTCCCTTGGATCGCACGTTCTGCAGCTTCTTGCGGAAGCGTTCACGCACCCAGCCCTGGAGACGCAGCACGACCGAGAACCATTCCTCAAACTCGAGCGTGCGGATCGACTTGAGCACGAAGAACGTACGGCGCAGGTTCTCTTCTTCGTACGAGATCATCATGCCCATGAGCAAGATCACAAGCACAAAGCCAAGGTACTCGAGGTAGTAGTCCGGCGACAGGCTGCTCGCGGCGATGACGATCGCGGCCGCCACAATAAACGTCGTGTACGTCGCGTAGATGAAGCGAACACGGAAACCCGAGCGGTGAGCGAACAGCACAGCGTTCAAGAAGCCCATGTAGTACACTGGCTTCGGCTTACCACCCTTGCCCGAACCGGTCGACACCGCCAGCAAGATGATACCCATACACGCCACGTGGCAGGCGATCACAACCGACGAGAAGATCTGCGTAGAGCGCACGTATCCACCCTTGTTGAGCAGCGCATCCAACACTTTGACTTGCGTCTTGTCGCGAAGCATGGCCTGCTTGACGACGCCCTTCATCTTCGCGTCTTCACCCACACCGAGGAGCTCCTGCACTGGTAGTTCAGTCGAGGCGTCCACGACATCCACCTGCACGCTGGACTCCCGGGCGAGCGCAGCGTTCTTAGCCTCTTCAGCTTCACGCACCCACTTCGCGTAGAACGCCTTGCCCATAAGGTACATGAACAACGCCGCCGACAAGTAGAGCGGCACGGTCACGCCCATACGCAGCACGATCGCGTAGATGAAATCACTTGGCTGCACCTTGGCGTCCTTCTTGACCTCGAGGAACTTGACGTCCTGGAGCAGCAGCACGAACTGATTCAGGAACAGCGTGTACACGGCGAAGCGGATCGTGCGGAACACGCCCTGGTGGAGCGAGCCCGAGTTCGGGTTCTCGTACGGGAACGGGTCAATCAAGTACCAGTAGCGGTAGAAACACTCCTCGACCTCTGGGTGGCGGAACTTCTGCGACCAACTGTGCATGAGGCTGCGCTTCGAGAACTTCTCGGTCTTGATATCGCTCACAGCGTCGTGGTCCATCGTACCGGAGAACGGCAACTGCAGACAGAAGTTACGGCGACGTAGCAGCTCTTGACGGTACTGTGAGACCATACCACCGATCACGGAGATGCCGTAGTTGATAGTCTGGTACGAGATGTCCGTGTACGTGTCGAACGTGCCCTTCTTGGGCACGTACTCCCGCGCAACGGCCATGGTGATGAAGTACGCGAAGAAGATGCTCCAGCCGATGATACAGCTCTTGACAAAGCGCATGCGCGTGATGCCAAAGATCGGGATGAGCAAGATCAGCAGCGGGATTACGGGGCCGTTGATCTTTTCAATGGGCTTCTTGGCGATCATGCAGCCGGCGACGAGCACAAACACCACGAACGTGATGTTCTCCAAGTTCTTGCGGCCAAAGCGCGTGAACGTGAGCAGCAATCCGACCAAAAACGACGGCAGCATGATGCCAAACGTGAGCACGATGATGGCCGTGCGGTCGGACGCCGAGCGGCCGTTGGTGTCACTGGGATCCCACTTCTTCTGGGACCATTCGGACGCATAGAACGCGCCCAGCGCGAGCATCGCGATCGTGAACAGCATGCGCACACGCAGCACACTGGTGTCCTGTGCGATCTTGAGGTAGTTGGACTCGTAGTTCGTGGGCTCGATGTCCGAGAAGAACAGAAGCTTGGTCATGCCGGTCTGCTGCTGGATGCGCTGGAACTGGTCCGTGTAGTACTTCTTGGCCTTGATCTGCTTCATGATCGAGTCGAAGCCGCCGTTGTAGTTGGGCGGCGCGTTGGCCTGGAGGATCATTTGGTTGGCGTCGCTTTCCGTGTACACGACGGTCTGGCGACTGGCGTGGGACGACGCTGTGGAGTCGCGCAGTCCGCCTGAGACCAGCGGCGATTGGGAGCCGGCGGCGCCGGACTCGCGCTTGGTGCTGGTGCGCGTCATGTCGATCGGCGTGTCGATCTCACGCATCTCCACGAAGGAGCTCGTGCGTTCTTCCATGATGGTGGTGGGGCTTTTCGTGGACGATTTCACCAACGAATCGCGGGTCGCAGGGGAGCGAGAGGAGCGTGCAGCGGGGGAGCGGACGGGGGACGAAGACGCCGCTGCTCTCATACACCGCTAAACACACAGAGGAGGGGAGGGGAGACGCGCGGACAACCGATTCCGAGTCTCTCCCTCTTGAGGTGATGGCTTGCGGGCGGACGTTACGAGCGCGCGCAAAAAGAGAAACTGGATTCGATCCGGAGTCCGGAGATGACGCGAGTTGTGTTGGTTTTGTTGGCTTGTCCAGAGAGGCTTGGGCTCGACTTGGTTATTGGCAGACAGAGCGACCCTGATTTATTGTTTGCCGGACGAAGTGTGGTCTATCGTCGCTGGACGAGACTGGACTGGACGGGACTGGACTGCTGGATTGCCGGATTCCTCCCACGCCAACTTTTCCAACGAAGAGAAGAGGAACGCGTGGGTGCCTTTGGAGCACGAGCCAGCTGGTTGCTGATCCAGTTGTGATTGGGGGACGGGGACGGCGTTAGACGCTTATCGCCGCGAATAACGCTGGGGGCGGATTGTCAATGCGGACAACGCGACGCGATGGAGAGAGTGATGCCTGTGAACGATGGCAATGAAGCTCTCGGACCCGAAGGATGCGTTGATGGCAGCGCCAAACGGTCAATGAGCGATGAAGAAGCAATGGTGGAAGATCACGCGGCCGCTGTGACGCTTGGCAGAGGTTGGAGCAGGTGAGACTCTCGCAGTGACAGAGATACACTTTTTAGAACGGATGGCATGGTGTGGGTTACTCTGATATCAACTGGAAAGAATACCATGTATAAAGACGACCCCTCGCCTCCAATCTTTCGAGAAACGACACAAAAGTGGTTGGCAAACGTGTTCTGTAGCCAGTTTTTACATCCTGTCAATATACCACCTGCTCGCAAAACAGGCTGTCATAGGAGAGCAATGACTGAACAACAAAAGCCAAATCAAGGTCGTCTAACATACTGATCGTCTAGTGATGACGTGGACGAGTGATATCCTGTTTTGGTATCACTGACATTAATTGGGATCCAGCAGCTTGCTGTGCCAACAATTCAGTGCGCACGTGCGACGCGCCTCTGCCAATTTCTATCGGGGTACGTGAACTTGACGAGCACGTACTTCGTGCTCGCCCAGTTCTCGAGCGATAGTCGCTTCGATAGACCGTCGCAGCGAAAACGCACAGAACCGCGATTAAACTCCTGGCCACCACATCAAGACAGGAAGACAGAGCCTGCACCCACAATTTGCTCCAAGCTTATCTGCTATGCGATGCAGCACGCTGCACACAAGGCATTCTCCATGCTGAAAGTTTCAACGTCAGCCACACGTCAAAGCTGGGTGTCCGGCATGGCTACCTTCTGGCAGGAGCGATGAACCCAAACTCTGGTAGAGGCTAGGGCTTTCTGAGACAGGTGTAGGGGTATAAAGGAGAGTTGGAATGTCGCGCGAAGGTGAGCTTCGTGTTGCACCACGCAGCTTGCATCAAGTGACTGCAACGTTGGTGAGCAGTGCTGGAGGGAATTCAATCACCAACAAATTCGCCAGGCCTGATGAACCCACGCGAGGAAGGTGAACTCTCTTCTCCTTCCAGTACTATGTACAGTACCGGGTACCGGTACTCGAGCAAACCCACGAGTGAAATCCAGTTGAAGTTCACAATTGGGTCTAAGAAATCCCGCTCGGCGAAAATAGTTCCAGTGGATATCCAGAATCCATCGCACTTGTTCTTTTTTCAAGACGAACGTTCCTGGATTCCAACCTTGATGGCCCGATGCTTCCCATGCAGGAAATCGTTTTCGGGCCACCGGCCCGCGATGTATTTGAGTGCATATTGGAATATGTATTCCTTCGGTTTGCTTGCTGCGAACGCTCTCCGACGACAACGCGACGTACTGTACAACGGCGCAGTGAAGCTCACCATGGTGGGTGGGATCCCAGCCCTGAAGATCGCAACGTACTTGCAGTGGTTCAACCAAAACCCATTCCTATTGGCTATAATGCAAACAAAGCCGTGCTCTGGATATTCATATCCCCGTTCGTATCGATAAAAAGAGATCACGGCTGGTGCCTTCGAGTGGAGCGCCAGGCCGCGCATCAGATCGGAATATGGCAGCCTTCTCTAGTTCTCCCCGTGTTGCTTAGCTACCGATAACGACATAACCGAAAGAACGCCGTCATTTCTTGGCAAGTTTACGCACACAGCCTAGTCAAAACTCTGAAAGGACGGCATTCGCTTCCGTCGTTGGATGCATACAGGCTCGACGAGCCCGACAAGCAAATGCTGAAGGTAACTCACACTCCGCGGGGTGCGTCGACAATGAATTGACTTTGACATCAATAATGCACCAAGTAGCCACTAACGTTTTCGCGATATGCCATTTGTTTTGCCATTGCGGCCGATGCTACAATTTGTACTTCGAAGTAAGACGATCTCGGGTTTTTGACAAAACTCGGTCAAATTCATGTGCATGTGAATGTTGTGCGAAGGTCGTTTGTGACCGACTCGGTCAACATTCACCTCCCGAAATAAATCACGTACAGGTTTTTGTGATAGGAGGTTCAATTCCTATTTGATTGCTTCTATATCTACGGTTTGATTGGGCGAAGCCCCTTTAGAATCTCCTAGGGGGTCGGGGTAGGGTTAGATCACAGCCATTGCTTTAGGAACATCCAGAGTGTCGTCACGTTTTTTTAAACGTGACGATACTCTGGGTGTTAAAATAGTGTTGAATTCTCT
>JAADXI010000603.1:0-18093 GCA_023337615.1 Pythium brachiatum | reverse complement strand
GTCGTGAAGTCACGGGTCCTTCCGTATCTTGGTCGGCGTGACTTCCGGAAGGCTACGTCATTGGAAATACAGCGACGTTCCATCAACATGGCGCCGTTTCCGAAAGTAAGATGGAGAGGAACGTACGTACGTACCCGTGGCTTCGCTCCGATGGTGGAGGCATGAATGTTGATTAAACGTTGGACACTGGCGGATGACGCGTACAGTTGCTGGGACAGGTCGTGTAGTACGTCAGAAACTGGATGGGACCACCGCTCGTGGTTGGTGTCCGTCCACACGTATCCAAGCTTCTGTCTCCAGCGGGAGACTGGTCGCGTGCATCAGCGCCGCCTGATGGAACTGCGCGACGACCTCTACGTTTCCCGAATCACCGTCGTTAGATGGGATCTACAGGCCTGCTAGAGCACCCAGAAGCCCTCAACGCACAGATCTACTTGACTCTTGAGCACGGCATGACGTTGGAGTCGCGTTCGCTCGATGAAACAGCCTGCCTACATTATTAGCATACAACACCACGGTCCATCAGTCGCCATTTGAGTCGTCACCATCGTCCCCACAGCGCGACTCACAGGCTGAAGCAGACGCTCGTACACCAGCGACAGCATGCGCAGAGACACCGCGTCATAGCCGCGCGTGGAGAGCACCCAGCAGATCCAGCAGATCCAGCAGATCCAGCACGCCGTGCGTGCGATGGCGCGACGCGTTGCCGTGCGCGTTGCTCCATTTTTGTTTTGCCTTCAAGTTGCCGCCTGCTGTGTAGTACATCGTGTCCTCTTTAAAGTACGATATCTTGCAACCAAAAACGCAGTTGATCACTGATTGATGATAATTGGACAGATCATACTTGTTTTGGCCAATCCGTGACATATATTCCAAAGGATGGGTTGACCTCTTGCACTTACTTGATCTTTGTATGCCAGCCCAGCCAAGGCTCTTCGATCGATGGGCTTGCCTGATGGGAATGCGCGGATCGCCGCCAACACCTCCGCGAGGACGCTGGTCGTCGCGCCGACGTTTAATGCATCTCCACACAAACCCACACACTGTGCTTCCAGCATGAATCGCTGCGTACGCGTATGCGCAGCTGGTCCGTCCGTGGGTGTGGTCTACCGACGCCGATGATGGGGAGAGAACCAACCCTGCCGCTCACATTGATGCCTGCAGACCCAGCCAGCCCAGCTGAGAGGAGCTCATTCTGCGATTTCCAGTGATCTACGCAGAGCTAGCAACCCAAGTAACCCAAACAACTTCCCCGGACGCCAGGACCACCACCACCATGTTGTTCCGGCTCCCCACGCTTCCCACCACCCGCGTCATCCCCGCGATGCTCAAGTCGGCGTCGTCTTCACTGGCGCTGCTGCTCGCCACCATCCGCACGGCCCTCGCGACTGCCGCCAAGTACGTGCGCAAGTTCTTCGCGGGCGACGACGCGCCGCCATCCACGGACGAGCGCATCGCCCAGCCGACCACGACCACCACGGCGCTTGATGCCACGGCCACGGCCGAACCGACCACGACGGCGATTGAGACCCAGCCGTTTGATGCACCAGAGGATGTGGTCGAGAGCGAATTCACCGCGATCAAGGATCCGTTTTGCTGCAAGTGGTGCCTTCCACTAGGTTCCGATTCGTCGGACAAATCCGTCGTCCACAGCGTCCGTTACCGAAAGCAGCGACTCGGACAGCGAGGATTCCGACCGCGACGAAGCTCGGCTGGCCACAGTTCCCGCGATGTATGAGAGCGCATCGCGGCCGCTGCTCTATCAGACTGAGCCGGCGATGTTCGCTGCTCCCCCACGCCCTCTTCGTGACACCTACTCGTACATCAAGACGCCAACAGACCCCAACTACCCGATGAGTGAACGTGCACGCAAGGCGATCCGAGTGCTGAATGCCAAGAACCGCGTGTTTCGCTGCAAGCTCGATTCGATCCAGAGCTCGCTGGTTGGTCTTGCACCAGTGGCTCGCTCGGCGTCGTGAAGACGAGCCACAAGACGCGACGTCCCCACTTGCAGCTAGCCACACGGCTGCTGCAGTTGACGCCACGCCTGGCTCTCCAGGTAACCAACAAGGACTTGACGGCGGGACTGGGCTTGATGAGGCCACAGAATGTGACCCATTGAAGCTGCCCCCGTTGGTCCTGAGGCATGGGTCTCAGACCTCGCCGCACTATCTGTTAGTTGGAGTTGACGTATTAGTAGTATTGATGTAGAAGTAGGAGAAGAGACACGTTGTGTGAGCTGCGCATATTCCTCCCCTGAGGGAGACGGAGTTGGTAGTGGTGTCCATGGTTTCTGCCCACAGGTTGAAGTCACTCTCACTCAGATCCATCTGAGTCATCAGATATCAGTGGCTCGGGAATTGTTCAGTCTGTCAGTTGATTGGTCGAGTGATGTCTGATACTCCGTGTTTTGGCCAATCAGAGCGCATAGATCGAGAAATTCCCCTCAGCCTGAGGGCCTCAGGTCATCGGGTTGAGGGATATTTGGATTGGGTTTCCTAAATTACGGAAGCTACGTTCATAAATCACGAATGGCATACAGTACTAAATAACTGGAATGGGGGGCCTCGCCTCGATCACTTGAAGGAGAAGGACCGAGCAAAAGCACCGAAAGTCGTCGAGTGGATGCGTCGCTTCTGTGGGGATCCGCTGGCGTCGCCAAGGTAGCGAGGCGGCAGTGGCTCCGGTAATGGTATCGCAGGCGTTGATTGCTGGGCCGAGAACAATGCCGTCTTGGCGCGGATGGTCCACTCGAACTTGTCCACTCGGCCAGGCGTGCCCTTAGCGTGGACGACAGCGACCTTGTCGAACGAAGGCGCCGGTGACATCGTCGACACTACCGTCACGCCAGCCGTAGGTGTCTTGGAAACCTCACTCTTAGCCGTGGCGATAGGGGTTTGGAACGCGGACTGCGTGGAGCTGGAGGGGCCCGGCGCCGTCACACTGCGTCGGAGCGGGGTCTTGAATACATCCGCGACGGCAGTGACCAGTGAACGCACAGGCGTCTGTGGCTGGAGCTGCTGGGGCTGGGGCTTTTCCTGGACGGGCTCGGTCTTGTTCTCGTGGCTAGCATGCTCTTCCCGGCTGCCTTTCATTTTCTCGTCCTCTTTGTCCATTGCGGCACTGGCTTGGATGGGAGCTGGTGCGAAGTTCTCCTTATCATCCCGATCCACGTCACGCATCGCGATATCCTCGGTCGCTTCTTGGAACAGCGAGCGGCCTCGCTTGGTGCCAACCTTACAAGGCTGCATTGCTGCTGCCTCTGGCGCGTTGGGGAATCGGAAGTTGAACGACGTTGTGCGCTCGCCGAACGTTCGCTTGTGCACGCGACGCCGCTGCTCCGCCACGTACTTGGGCGGCAGCGCCGCTGCGATCTCCAGATGCTGACTGCTGCTATCCACATCCATCGTATCCACCACAGCGGCTGCAGCAACGACCAGCGTCGCATCCGCGCGCGGCACCAACGCACAGAATCCGCCCTGCTGAGGCTTCTTCTTGGCCGCAAGTTCCTGGGCCAATTGCATGGAATCCAGCCGTGCGAGATGCGCGATCACCGCCGCAGTGTCCTCTTCGTCGTCCTCGCCGGCCGCGCCGCTGGCTAGCAGCATGCGCTCCAGATCGCTCGTGCGCGTGGCGTCAAACTCGTCTTCGAGCTGCCGGTCGAGCAGCGCACCGGGCCGAAACACATCGTCCACGTCAACGTCGACCTCGCCCAGCTCATCGTCCGCGACCAAGTCGTCCACGTCGTCCATTTCCACGCCGTCCCCGAGCGAGTAGATGCCGTCGAAGGTGTCGGTGCTGAGCGTGCTGTCGCTGCGCACACGTCGCATGGAGCTAAACGCCGCGCCGAAATTGGATGGTGGAGAACTGGTGTCGTCTAACGCCGCCACGAGCTGCTGGCCCAGCAGCTCCGCAGTCGTGGTGGTGGTAGTGGTCTTATTCTGGAGCGCCATACTCATACTCAGGGACGCACTGGCGCGCGTGACGCGGGGAGGCGGTGGTGGCTTGCCGGCGGGAGACGCACGGCGCGAGTGGGTAGCAGTATGAGGAGGAGGAAGGAGCTGCTCCATGTTGGTCACGTCTAACGCCGCCGTGCGACTGGGCGAGGAGCTCCGAGCGCCAGGATAGTTAGTCCCGAGGATGGCGCGACCCGGAGACGAGCGTCTATCGGATAGACCCAGCAGACCCGCGAATTCGATAAACCAGCACAGTCCCCCGCCATTTGGCCTCCCGCCATTTTCAAACCTACCCTCGCTTTACCAATATTAGATTCAGATGAGTTGCTACTACTATGGTGACATTGGATACTATGCAAGTCGTTAAACAGAGGTTGAAGGTTTGACCCGTGAACCCATTTGCTCCTCTCCCTGGTCCGCCTATCAGCTTCACAGGCCGGGTCCCTCTCCAACTCATCATAAACCGAGAAACCCATAAACCCACTGAACCCGTGAACCCATTTTTTGACGTCCAATACCCGAGCAGCTTCGCTCCATTGGCACGAAGCGTTGTGTTGATTGGCAGGCACGCGACCTCCTGCATTCGCATCTCTCCAAGTCTCTCTCTCCATGGCGCCTGCGACCAAGGGCAAGGGCGGCTTCGGCGGCAAGCCGCGCGGCGGCAAGAGCCACATGCAGGGCAAGAAGGTGCCGGGCGCGAAGCCGCGCTCCTCCAAACCCAAAACCGGCGGCGTGAACCCGTTCGACGTGCGCTCGAACGCCAAGACCAAGTACGAAGTATTGGGCCGCCGCGTCAAGGGCACGGGCCGCAACGTCGCCGTGGCACGCGCCGATGCTGAGAGCAAGCGTAAGAAGACGCTGTCTCTGCAGTTCAAACAGCGCAACAAGGCTAACGCGTTCAACGACAAGCGACTGGGCGAGACGGACCCGGAGATGACGCTGGAAGACAAGATGATGGCGCGTTTCCAGACCGAGCGCAAGCGCAAGATGCGCAACACGCAGGCGTTCGCGCTTCAGGACTCGGACGACGAGCAGGACAACGATGAGGACGCATTGTTTTTGACGCACCAGGGCGAGAAGATCGACGACTATGACAAATTGAATAACGGTGACGGCGGTGCGTTTGACGATGAAGATGAAGACGACGAGACCCGTAAGATGGACCGCGAGATCATCGAGAAGCTTCACTTTGGTGGAGGAGGCGGAGGCGCTGGAGATAAGGGCGAGAAGGCGGACGGAGGAGACGACCGCAAGAAGACCCACAAGGAGATCATGCAGGAGGTGATGATGAAGTCGAAGCTGTTTAAGGCCGAGCGCCAGAAGAACAAGGCGAGTCAGGAGGACTCGACCGACGCGCTAGACTCGGAGTTTGCGAGTCTGAAGGATCTGCTGTCGTTCCGTCCGACCAAGGGCTCGAAGGAGGCCAAGGCGCTGGACCGCGAAGAGCGAAAGGCCGAGCCGATGGACGAGTTTGATAAGCTCACGCGCGAGCTGACGTTCGAGGCCAAGGCCCAGGCTACGGAGCGCCGCATGACGCCCGAGGAGACGGCCAAGCGCGAGCACGACCGCCTGATGGAGCTGGAGAAGAAGCGCCAGGCGCGTATGAACGGCGAGGACGACGAGGACAGCGACGAAGAAGGCGGTGGTGGGAAGAAGGGCAAGAAAGGACAGAAGAAGAAGCCGCAGATGATCATCATGCGTCCGCCGACCACGGACGACGACCTCGCGATGGATTATGAGGTGGACCACCAGTACGGCGGTGCGCTCGGAGAGGAAGAGGAGGCGGTGGAGGGAGAAGAGGAAGAAGATGAGGAGGGTGACGACGAGGAGGAGGACAGCGAGGCTGGCTCCGATGGGGAGGAGGATGGGGACGATGCTGAGCAGGAGGAGGAGGAGGAAGAGGAGCAGGAGGACGAGGACGAGGAAGACGATGGAGCAGAGGAGGACGAGGATGCGCAGGCCAAGGCCGCCGACCGCCGCCGCAAGCGCCAGGAGGCTGCAGAGGAGCTTCCGTTCGTGTTCCCGTGCCCAGAGTCGCCTGAGGACCTCACGGATCTGTTCAAGAAGCACGCCAGGAGCTCTGCCGAGCGCCGCGGTCTGATCGTGGAGCGTATCATCAAGTTCTACTCGCCCAAGCTGAGTGCCGACAACGGCCCGAAGATGAAGAGCGTCTTCGCGATTCTCGTGCGCCAGTTCCTCAAGTGGGCCAAGCAGTACGCCGTCCACAAGCAAGACGTACGTTCTTCTTTTGATATTTTCTATCCTTGCTACTGGGAGTAGCTGACTCACAAACTCTCGTTGTTTGATTACAGCTTGACGCGTTGGCCAAGCACTTGTTCTCGCTCGCGCAGGAGGTCGGTGAGACCGCCGGCATCGTCGTGCGCGAGCTGCTCATCAACCTGCACAAGCGTCTCAACAGCTCCAAGGCCTCGTCCAAGTACGCGCAGCTGAGCGAGCTGCTGCTGTTCAAGGCGCTGATCCAGGTCTTCCCGACCTCGGACTTGCGCCACAACGTGATCTCGCCGCTCGAGACGCTGCTGAGTGAGTCGCTGGTGCGTGGCGGTGTGGACTCGCCTAGCGACGCCACCAACGCGCTGGTCACATGCACGCTGCTGCTGCAGATCACCAAGGAGAAGCAGCGCTTCACGCCCGAGGTGCTCGTGACCGTCAAGAAGCTGCTGCGTGCGTTCGCCGTGGACAGCGAGAGCGACCACTGGCTGCGGAGAGAGCTGGTCGAGTGGCTCGCGGCCAACAAGGCCTCGACCGAGCTACCAGCGTTGTCGCTGGCCACTGCGTCGTCCGTGTCGGCGCCTGCCGTGCTGCGTGCTGTGGTCTCGCTGGTGGATGTGCTGGCTACGCAGTACGCGGCGTTGCCGTCGTTCGATGAGCTCGTGTACCCGGCGTACTTGCTGCTCCACGAACTGGCCAAGTCGCTGTTCCAGGGCAAGCACGCTCAGCTCAACACGGTGATCGCGAGCGTCCACAACAAGCTCCAGGTCTGTTGGAATGCCCGTAAGCCACTGCGTCTCCAGACCTTTGGCCCGACGGTGCTGCCGGCGTTCACGCCCAAGTTCGATGCGAACTACTCGCTGCGTAAGGACAAAACGCTGGACCGTGAGAAGGCCAAGACCAAGCAGCTTGAGCGCCAGGTCAAGCGCGCGCGTAAGAACGCGGCGCGTGAGCTGCGTCGCGACGCGTCGTTCCTGGCGCGCGAGAAGCAGGACGAAGAGCAGTCGCGCGTGGCCGAGAAGAAGGAGAAGCAGCGCGAGATCTGGAAGTGGCTCGAAGAGCAGAACGCCACGTTCAACGAGCAGGCCAAGAAGGGCGGCAACCTGCTCAAGGGCGGCGGCTCGGGCCCGGTCAAGAATCGGCGAACGTCCAAGAAGAAGCAGTAGACGATTTTTACCTCTACTACTACTACCCCAGTTGCTCATTAGAAAATACACCTGCATATCTGCTCACACGTCGCAGATTCTTAGAGTCCCATTGTGTGGCCCCAAACCAAGTGTATTCGCCTGTTGTTTCTCGCTGTTTCTTTGTCTTCTTGTACATGCTGTCGCTACTCACTGTAGGGGTGACTGACGCGCATGAGACTGTGGCTGTGGCTACGTTATCTACTTGGCGGCGACGCGGTCCTTCTTGGGCACGCTCTTCTTGGTGTACTCGCGCGTTGGTGGCATGGGCAGCACGTTGGCGACGCCCAGCAGGTGCGCGACGCGGTCCGAGGGCTGCGCGCCGACCGAGATCCAATACCGCACGCGCTCGCTGTTCACGCGCAGCTCCTTGACACCGTCCGTGGCCGCGATCGGGTTGAACGTGCCGACCTGTTTAAGTTCCCAAAGCTACGCTGTTAGTGGACGCTTGTTTGTGCATGCAAACGCCATGGTTGGAAAGGGCGAGACAGCACGTACGATCTCCAGGTGCTTGCCGTCACGCGGCGCGCGCGCATCAGCCGCGACGATGCGGTAGAACGGGAGGTCCTTGCGGCCCCATCGCGCGAGTCGTAATCTCACCACCATATTCGCTCGAGAAAGTTGGGAAGAGATGGAGCTGTTCGCTGCTGCTGGGCGCGTCTAAAGTCAAAGCTGCGACGTCTATCGACCGCAAAACTCAAGTGCCGGCCACTCACGCGACACCAGTGATCGTCGGATACAACCTACTTTTGGGGTAGACCTACCGTGTTTTGATATCGGTTGGACATATCTTGTGGACCTCTTTTTTGAACCTCGACGGTCCAAATGGATACCATTTTTTGTACTTCGAAGTGTCCCAGTATGAATAACCTCCAGCAATGGATATCTGTTGGGTTCGTTCCTTTTAGTCTCATGCACACAGGTGGATTAGAACCTCTGTAAACGTATGTAGTGGCTGCATTGAATGGATCATTGTGGTCTGTTGGCCTGATGGATGGTGTACTGTCTGGATACTCACTGGATGCACGCACCTGGGATGAACGCATGGACGCTGGGTTGGAGGGAGCATAACATGGCGGCGCGCTGGACGGAGCCTCTTCATAAATAGTCCTGCGTGGCCTGCATCTCGTGGAGCTCGGACTCGATCTCGTCGAGCAGCACGCGGATGGACTCTAGGTTCACGTTGCGGATCACGAGCTTCTGCGGCTGCGAGACGTAGCCAGCGAGACGCAGCAGCTGTACGATGCTCGGCGTCTCCTCCAGCACGCGCTCGTACTGGAAGTGTTCGTGCGATAGCGTGAGGAAGTCGGACCGCGAGCCGTCACGCAGCAGCGATTGCATGATCTTGGAGATTGACACGAGCTTGCGGTGGCGTTCCCACTGCGAAGGGCACTGTGTGTGGAGCGACAGGAGGCACGAACGGATTTCCTTGACGACGGCACTCATTTGACGAGGCACTGGACGCGTTGCAACCGACTCGACTGGATTCGTGTAGCGGTCAGGGTTTCCGATCTTGATGGACGTGGACTCGCGCGAGCGAGTGCTGCTGCTGGGAGGACGACGCGCGTACTTGTCATCACTCCACGGCATTCGCTCATAACGGTCAGCCGGTGGCGCTGGTGGGTCTCGAGTGAATGGGGAGGACAAGCGACGCACCGAGGCGCCGTCGCTTGTTGGTCGGACAACGGGTTCGTCCGCCCCTTGCGTGCGAAATGGCACCGAGTTGCTGCGAGGACGACCCAAGCCTTCCATGAGATCGCGGAGTTCTTCGCTCTCGTCCCGGCCGCCCTGGTTGTCCATTCCTCGAGCTAGCATGCTCGGGCGAGGAGCGCTTCCAAGGAGAGATGATCGACGAGGTTGACCCTGCAGAGGTCGCGCGGCCGTGGGAACGACCTGCTGGCCGAAGAACGCGACATCATTGGTTTCGGCGTCACCGAAGAACGCTGACTCGCGTCGAAAGCGGGCATCCTCGCGGGCATCATCATCAGAGTCGTCTTCGTGCTGATTGGAGCGAATACCGCCAAAGATGTCGCTGTCGTCGGACGAGGAAATCTCCTCGTGGTCATTAAAGTCTTCGTGGTCCGGGCTGGAGCTGCGATTATCATAGTACGAGGCCACACTTTGACGAGGTGGTCGCGGTCCACCACTCGATCCAAGTCGACCTGAGCCGTTCGACGAGTGGCTTTCATCGAATGCAGGAGCGTACGACGCGGATGACGATGCGGTTTTATCCAGACCGTGAGATTTCCGTGGCGAGTCGATTGAAGAGTCTGGTGTTCCTGGCAGTACTCGACCCTTTTCGTCGATGTAGAGGCTGACCGCAGACGCCGCCGCAGGGGGCGGAGGGGGTGGAGGTCGTGAGCCTGACAGACGTGGTCTCTGCGAGTGGCCGGGTGAGGTTGATCGTGCTCGTGGAGCCGGTGGCGAGCCCTTCATCATCGAAGCCTTGCGTGGGGGCCCCGCAGACTTCGACATCTCACTCGGATTCATGATGCTAAACAGCTCGTTGACCTTTTCAGCTGTGGAGTGGGCACGGTTGCCCATGCTTGCACGCGATGTAATTGCTGGCGCTGAAGGGCGCGGGATGTACTCGCTTCCTCGTCGCTGTTGGGGGCCACGCTGACGGTCAAATGCTCCGATATCCATACTGCGGCGCGAGACTGGCTCCGCTCGAGGCAAACTGTCTGGCTTCGGACGCTGCCGCGATAGAGCTAGAGCTTGGCGTGCCGCTCGAGGGTACGACTGTGGTACTGGTGGTTCCGGTGGCCCACGCATGAAGTCGGATGGACGCCGCACTGGACGTGGGTTGGATCGGAACGAGACACCACCTTCCACATCGTACGGTTCTTCATGGACGACATCCAGACCATCGTACTCGGGCTCTGGTTCGAAGTACGAGAGCTTGCGCTGCGCGTCCATGAGATCGCGCTGCAAATCTTCGATCTTCTTCTCGAGCAAATGCACGCGCGATGCTCGCCGGGGCTGCTGCTGCTGCGACGCGAACGTTCCGGACGGATTCGCGAACACGTCGTCGTGTGAATCGCGTGGGTTGTTGGGGCCCATGTCCATCATAGCGCGCTCGTAGTTCGGGGAAGAATACGGGTCCTTGCTGGTATCGCTGCTGCTGTAGCCGCTCGTTCCAGAAGGAGACGGCAAACCGTCGTCATGCTGGTTGTGGTGGGGCCCGCGAGGATCTTCACGCGCATCGTAGTCGGACGCACAGGACGACAGCACCGCTCGACCTGCAGCTCTCGTCGCATTGCCGGCAGCGATAGCTTTCGCCAACACGGAATTGTATCGGTGCACATTCTCTTCAGGCAACTGGAACTCCAGCGATGTGTAGTTGTCCTCATCTTCGTAACCTTGATCTTCATGAGTTGGTCGAATCCTACCGCTTGGCGCTGGAGACGGAGTCTGGCGACGCAGCCCGCCAGGTCCTCCAGTCGCACTGCCCACCTGCACTGATGGCCGCCGCGTGCGGTTGTTGCTGGCGTCAACGAAACTAGACTCGACAGCGTCACGCAAGCTGGAGACTTCGTCGTACAGATCCGTGTACGCGTCTTCTTCCCCGTACGTTCGATGGTCGCCTGTGTCGGACAATGTAATGTTGATCGTGCTGCGTGCGTCGCGAATCTGCCCGACGAGGTGCGACAGCGTGTTGACCGACTCGCGTGGGTTCTTGAGGAACGTCGCGAGTCGGCGCTTGCTCTTGGGCGTGCCCTTGTTGTTACTCAGCAGCATCTGCGCGGCATCGCTTGGCCGCCGCATGCGGTCCTTGGACTCGTTCTCGATGAACTGGCGCTCTTCCATTGAGCTCTTCTTGGGCCCACGCGAGTTGTCGACGACAGTGTACGACTGCGACGAGTCTTCCGAGGTCATGGTCTCGATTAAGTTGTTGCGGTCGTTGGAGCCGTCCGGCGCGAGCTCGCGGCCGGCCTTGGTCATACACGACGTGCAGATCCGCAGCTCACGGATCTCATAGATGGGCTCATCCAGCGTACGCAGCGGCGCACAGGACGAGCACACGACTTCGCCACAGGAGCGGCAGTGGTGCTTGCGGTGGAAGAAGAAGCCCTTGAGACACACGGCACAGGCCTTGCGGTCGCCATTCGCGATCCACTCCCACTGCTCCAAAAACTTCATGCCGCTCACGCGCTGGCGGTCCAGCAGCCCACGCATGCGCATGATGGAGCCGACCATATCCTGCATGATTCCTTCCAATACACTGCGCACGATCGTCTCAATATCGCCATCGATCTGGCAGATCGCTGTCACCTTGACCACGCTCGACTGGTGGGTCTTGGATACGATGATGCCTGACCGCGACAGGTAGCCACGCACGAAGCCAAAGTCCTCGAGCAGCGGGATCTCGCGCTCGCGCTGGATCGACTCCTGCAGGCAGAAGCCCACGACGCTGGAGCCCGGTGTTGGCTTGCGCTTGCCGGCGTATTCGAGAAACGAAAAGTCGAGCTTGCTGGACTCGCCCTTGCCCTTGAACGCGCACCACTTGATAGCCCGGTACGAGTAGTCGGGACGGCTCGCGGCGATCGAGGACGGGAACTTGAACAGCGTGCGGCCGTCCATGAACGCGCTGCCGTGGAGATGGCCCATCATCTTGCGGTATTCCTTGGTCTTGGACCGCGCAATCGCCAGCAGCACTTCGTCGGCGCGCGTGTCGGGGATGATCACCGAGCACTTGATGAGCGTCGAGGCGAACGTGGCCTTGGTGGCCGGGCGCATGTCCAGGAACTGCGTCTTCTGGATCGTCGTGTTCATCTTGGGCGTGCGGATGTCGGTCCATTTGTACGCCAACTCGGCGTCTTCCGCGATGCGGATGAGCTCATTCAGACGCTCTTTGCCCAGGCGCTTGTAGTACCGCACTTCCTCGGCGTTTAACACGACCTGAGGGAAGAAGTTCTCGTGGAGAGGAAACTCGATCATCTTCGACCGTGACGACGGCGGCGGCGGCGCGTGTTTCCGAGGAGGAGACAGCGCGACGACGTGAGTGGCGGAGTGGCCTTTGGGATTCGCGTCGACCGAGGAAGAGGAGGAGAGGGCGACGAGCCGAGCGCGAGGGGGGATGCGGATGCCGGTGCCCGTGAAAATGAATGCCGGCGGAGATCAAGTCCAGCAGGAGCCAATCGGCGCGATCCAAGCGGCAGATGAAGCAGATGCAGCAGACGCACACGTGGGTGGGTCGCACTTCTGTAGCGTGGAGCAATGTACCGTATTAGAGTCGGCTCGTGGGCTTCCGCGGGCGACGTGATGCGAGGCGAATGGCGCGTGGTTTCCCTTGGAGTTTCCCCTTCGTGTCTCGCTTCCCAATGAGTGAGGACGTTTGTTGGTTGGTTGATGAGGAAACGTTGGATGTCCTCGTCGTGGTGGATCGCCGCGAGTTTGTTGGCGCCAACAAAAACGAATCCGTCGGTGAGATGAAGGCGGGATGTGTCCGCGGACGTCAGCGACAGATCCACACTGCCCGCTCTGCTCCGCACAAAACGCCAAACCCGCACAAACGCCAACGAGCCTCTGACGCAAGGCGTTGGTCGAGCACGGAAGCTCGGAAAGTTGGATTTGGCTCGGTGCTGCCTGGCAGTGCCTGCTGCTGATGCCACCGACAAATTGGAGCCAAAAAACACCAACGATCGGTCGATCTTACGATTCAACGCAGACGGTGCTCGCCGCTAGCAGACAAGACAGGAAACGCCAACGATCAGAAGCGGATCGCCGCAAACTGGAGCGTCCAGTACAGTAGGGACGCTGAAGGTTACCGTACAGTACTTTACCTGCTGCGCACTGCCCACTTCAAGCCGCACGACAGACCGCAGCAGCGCTGACTCCTGCGGTGTTGGGTTTGTTGGCCTCGAATCCAACAAATTGATCGCAGACCAAGTTGTTGGAAGGCGGCGAGCCCATTGAAGTCGCCGGCCTCCGAAAGCTCCACAGTGATCGACACAGAGTTTGTTGTCTTCTCGTGAACCACATCACCGCGCGAATTGGGGTTAGGTGAATATTGCTACCACTGCTGGCATGGTGAGTAACGCTGCAGGACGGAGACAACAACCGAGTTGATACGGCGGGTCGAGACCGGGAAACCCGAAAATATAGAAATGGGTCAAAGTCATACTAAAACCAATACAAATCAGGTTTTTTCCAGCCTGGGTTTGAATTGCTTCACCTGGCCCACCGAGGTTGTGTCAAAACAAGGTGGATCGATCTCTCCGTGTTCTT
The DNA here is from genome assembly GCA_023337615.1 of Pythium brachiatum. Classification (NCBI taxonomy): domain Eukaryota; phylum Oomycota; class Peronosporomycetes; order Pythiales; family Pythiaceae; genus Pythium; species Pythium brachiatum. Next base: position 4,493 of record JAADXI010000603.1, on the reverse strand, counting down.
CAATTTGCAACTGCTCGGGGCTGAAAGGACGCGTCCGCCTGGAGTTCGACTTGAAGCGAGAGGATTCTCCGCTTGTGGGCAACCGCAGCCAATGCCTCCTACAGTATCCATCGTCCATACTGTACTCGAGCACATCTATCCCAACACGAGCGTGGAATCTATGCGACGTCCGAAGCAACTGCGACGCAATTGCGAGGATTTGTTGGAGGGTTTCAACTCTGGACGCTAGCGCTGGGAATCCAGCGAGTGTGGCATGAGTCTTTAGGTAGCATTGAGCGTTCCTACTGGCCTCATACTGGTCTTTTCACAGGCGAATGGCTGCCAGAACCTACCTCCATCGACTCCAACACAAATGATACTTTACTGCACTGTAGGTAAGTACACGTTCGCCTCTGAGGCGGACCACTGAATCAGTGACTGATTGTGCCAGCAACGCGAGATCCACATAGCTCAAGTGGATTCTGTAGAAGTTGGATGTTCACCCTTTGTGTCAAACGGGCCGCATGACGACACCAGACTCATGGCTACATGCACAGTGGGGTCTGCTCTACTCAACCGCGAGATACTGTACGCATGGAGATGGCGTGGGCACCCATGTGTCCTCGCCTGTCTGGGGAATATGCAAGCAGTGTGAGTTGCCCAACGTCTGGGTTGGGTGGATTATGCAGCCGGCCAGCCCGTTTTGTTGGCTGCTCCCCTTACTGGACAACCTTACTGCGGCCTCGGTCGCAACTCGCAAGCCGCATACAGTACATACACTCTTTGTGTCGCTCTCGCTCACGCACATCCTCTTCATCTTGCGTGGACGTGTCACTCACAGACCACTCCAAACGGACGACGGCCGTCGTTGTGTCGGTCTATCTCCATGAGATAGATCACCTCCCGAGCCGATGTTGTCTGCAGGCAACATCAATCACTCCGTTGCCTGGCTGTCAAGCACACGATTTTTGTCGTTTGGACGTCAACTGCGACGTCACTCAAGCGAGGGCTTCACAACATAAGACTATCACTCCTTGTTGAAGCTGATTCGATCTTCCACAAGGAACCAAACGGATCTTTGATTCTCAAAATTCAATCATCACTGCATGGATCAAGAAGACATTACACTTTCCATAACTACAAACAAGCTCAACTGAACTCGACTACAGCCCTCCAACGATGAATGCTGCAACAACCACCGGGACCGTACTGAGCCATCCGCTGCAACACCCCGTCCGTCCATCTCCTTCAGACGACGAAGCTGACGGTGGCGAGTCAGTGGAACTCGCGTCCAGCGGAGTCGTCGATGCCAAACCTAGTGAGATGTATCTGCCAGTCGAACCGCCACATTCGGGAGTCGCTGGTTGAGTTTTTCCAGTTTGTTTTCCCCGTCAAGGTTGTAACAGCAGTCTGGAAGCGTTGCGTCGCTACCTGGAAGCCCTTGGTGACGCACAGCGACGAGCACTTGGCGACGATCAGGATCTGTTCGATCGTGGAAGTCCCATTCGTCTATTTACAATCGGGTTTCTCGGCCAGTTTCTGGAACTGGGACTTGGCTGCTTGTGTCTGCGATGCATCGCACAGGACCTTCGAGTACTGGGCGTGTTCTGTCAGAGTGGAGGGTACCGTAAACTCGACAGCTCCACCCAGTCATCCGATGTTGACACCTTACACTTGCTAATAGCTTCGTCGATCATCGTCTTCTCGCTTTGAGTCTTCCCAGGCACGATGCAGGCCGGAAGGCGCTCTCCGAGTGCTGCGATTGTGTCCGTACAGTTCTTCACTGAGCATTCCATTGTATAACGACAGTCGTCTTGTTGCTGAACGCGTAGTCATAGCAGACGGGAGTCGTAGTCAGGGCAAGCCACAGCGTTGTGGACGTCTGCCGTTCTTCCTTGGGACACGCACCTCCACTGGGCGTTGGATACGAAGCAGGGCAACTAGTAGCGGCGTTGAGCACGAGGTTCTCGTTACTCGTCGACCCAGAGACACACTCAGGGACTTCGGATCTCGCCATCTCCTTCACGATGGCCGTACAATCAGTTGCGGAACACGGCCACGTCAACGAGCCGTTCGTTCTCGCTGAGCCAGCGTACGGAGCACATGCCACAGACTGAGCTGCCGCCTTCCACTGGCTCGTGATTGCGTCGGTTTTCTCGGCCGTACATTGACTGCAGAGGCTTAGCCCGACTTCAAAGCGAGCACGAAAGTTGGCGTTTGTTTGTTCATCCACACAACTAGGAAGCTGTGGGAGGAGCTGCCGGATGATCGGCGTGCAGCTCGTCGTACCGCACCCTCAGTTGATCGTTGGACCAACGGTATCCGAGTCGGAGTAGATCGAGTGCGGCGCACAGCCGGAGAGCTTGGCGGGTGCCAGTATGGGATCGTAGGTAGTTTTGGACTGCTCTGGCGTGCAATAGTAGCCGGGTGCAGCTGCGGAGGTGCTGGTCCTCTGCCGCATTAGGCACACGACAGAGATGGCAGCTGAGACGATCTTGCGGATAGTTGTAAGCCGAAGAGAAAGCGTTTGTGACTTCAAACGTGGAGCTTTTTTTTTAAAGCTTAAAAGCACATGCAGCTGCCCTGCAGCTGGAGCCTCCATTGTCATTGGAACCAGAAAAACTGGGTTCGGTCTCTTCAAGAACCCACGGGCTCGGGATGAACGTTTTTAAACTCGCATTACGGTACTCTACAGTACACTGAGTGCACTGAATTCCGAAGCACACACATCCTGCAGTTGGAGTCTTCGATACAGTTGAGCAGCTCCGTCACTGCATCGGTATGGATACCCACGCACCAGTAGCGAGCTGCTGTATGAACGTGGATGGTGGTACCGGTATCAATGCTCCTGAATTTGACTCGAACAGAATATCCTTGGGGGAATGGAGCAATCTGCGACGTGTGATATGTGACGTGTGTGACAACTTTCTCCTGGATCACATCACATTTGGATGCGACCACTTGCCCCCACTTTCCATAAATACGCCATGGGAGCCCCATTGTACACCGACCGCGTACAAGTCTCCAACCCTCGACGACACACGCGCAGTGCGCTGACGACTGCAACGCCCGAAACGATGCACAAGCACGGCGGCTCTCTCACGCAAGTCCTGCCCGTCAGTCCCTCGCTGCCAACGGGTGGCGGGCCAACAGCAACACCCACCTTGGAGCGTCCGGCGACTCCATTCGGCGTCTTCCTAGGTCGCATCGGCTATGCTTTTGCCTGGATCTGCATCCACTTGTTTCAAGTTGTCTGCGCGTTGTACTTCATTGCCGCTGGGTACATCTACTGGAAGCTCCCAGTGATCAACACCGGGTGGGTGCTCCAGTTGTACTCGCTCACGATCGACACCTCATACTTCCACGCCATTGCAATCCTTCACTTCCTGATCGCGGCATTGCATCTACGGTTCTTAATCACACCAATCGGCTACAAAATCATGGCGAACTTCCGATCTCTTCGGCAGCAGAGGAAGCTCAGCACCCACGAACGACCACTCACTCTCCATGACAAGCATCCTCGTCCCCAAGTACTACCGGTAGCGCCTCGTTCGCAACGCTGGCGCGGCCATCCAGTTTGTCTACGGTGTCCTCTTCGCTCCAAGTGGTCTCTTCGGCGTAGAGAGCCATACGTTCGAGACCATCTTCCTGTGTCGGGAAGTGGTCGAGACCTCCATGCAGGCCTACCAAGCGTACACCATGAGCCGCCTGCTGCCGCGCGAGTCGCTTGTCCGCTTCTACGTGGCCATGTTGATCCTGAATTGCTGGACGACGCCCGTGCTACACCGAGTAACGCGAGACAAGGCTCTCCAAAGACTATGGTGCTTGATATCGGACATCCTTCTCGATTTTATCTCTGCTGTCGGCGTGCCGGTCATCCTGGCGATCAATTATCTCAACGAATACGACTCCAGCCTAGCCGATTTCCCCTGGGGATTGTGGTACAACGATCAATGGCTCATCCGGTTCATGGGCGACGCGCCACTGATACTCTGTGGGTCCTGGATGGCCGCGCTGAACCGCTTGGCGTTCTCTCTTGGAATGCTCGTGAGCATCGACGACGTCCAGGTGCTCATCAAGCGGAGATCGCTCGTACTAGTTCCCGGCAAACCCACTAAAGCAGCGATACCCGCCCGGCCAAGCCGCATCGTGCAGTGGATCCATCGCGTGATGGTGTTGTTTGGTTTGCTGATACTTGCTGCCCAGCTCCATGCTGAATCGAAACCAGCTCCTGCGTCCTGTGTGGTGAAAGTGCGTCCGTGGTTCGTCCAGAAACCAGCGTGTGCGTTGGTGGAGGTCAATTGCCTGCTCACGCCCGCCTTCTCCACTGATCCAGCTCTCGTGGCTCTCGCATTGGCTGGTCTGGACGAGCTCTCTGTCGAGTACCTTGTGATCAAACACTGTCCAAGCATCGAGATGCCCTCCAAGCTCCAACATCTAGCCAATCTCATCGGCTTGAAGACGTACAACTCGACATTCGCCAAGTGGGAAGCCGATTCTGCGCTCACGCAATC
>JAADXI010000602.1:0-18119 GCA_023337615.1 Pythium brachiatum | reverse complement strand
TATCCGGCATACAACTTGTATGCGTTTGTTGGGTGGATTCCACCAGCCTTCGATTGCGGGAAGCACAATGGTCACCAAAGATCTCTCAGACGAAATCGAGGCGATACAGTATTTCGCCTGATTCGCAGCCAAAGAGAGAGAGAGATAGAGAGAGAGAGAGAGAGAAAGAGAGACTCTTAGAGAGTCTAATGAGTCATGAAAGGAGATCTTGCGCCATCGGTGAGAGATTCCATTGATTTGCGCCATCGCGGTCCTGGATTCCGTGGAGTTCAGGACTGCATTGTCGAATGGCCACCAAATGTAGCCATATTGACACTTCAGTCACGTCATTGATTGATTGGTCAAAATAGAGACCTCATGACATCTTCCAATTGAATACGTTATGTGAGTACATCTCTCTACAAGAGAACTCATCTGCTACGATGCTCAGCTGAGTGAGAAAAGAGAGCGAAAAGCGACGCAGACGTCGGACGGTCGGACATTTGGGAGCGAGAACTCGTGTGGGAATCACGCGCGTGGCTTGCGATCTCCAGCGGCGATGCAGACCGACGACGAAGCCAAGAGCGATCTCCTCTTCCTTAGCATCAACCAGGAGGCCTCGTGAGTGCTGGAGCTGCGCTACAAGCTGCAATATCCCAGGCGCTAACTGTCCTTTCTCGTCGTTCGTTTTTCGCTGCTGTAGATGCATTAGTGTCGGCACGAAGCGCGGCTTTGCCGTCTTCAACGCCGAGCCGTTCGGCAAAGTGTTCCAAGAGGATATTGGCGGCATCGGCATCGCGGAAATGCTCTACTGCACCAGTCTGGTCGCGCTTGTTGGCGCTGGTGACCAGGTACGCACGTCTCGCTCTCGTTCACGTCGTTTCTATGATGGATCTCCCATTGAAATGTGTGTGTTGTAGCCAGCGTTTTCGCCGCGGCGTCTGCGTATGTGGAACACCAAGACCAACGCCGCGATCTGTGATCTCAACTTTGTGACTGCCGTCCTCGCCGTGCGTATGAACCGCCAGCGGCTCGTCGCGGTGCTCGAGCGCAAGATTTTCATCTTCGATATCAACTCGATGAAGATCCTGGAGACGCTGGACACGTCGCCCAACCCAAAGGCGCTGTGTGTGCTCTCGCCGCATGACAATGGCCACCTGGCGTTTCCGTCAGGCGCGTCACCGGGGGAGATCGTGCTCTACGACGCCAACAACCTCAGTGTGTTGAATGCCTTCCAGGCACATCGCACGGCACCTGTGGCCATGGCATTCAACTCGCAAGGCACGCTACTCGCCACAGCGTCAGAGGCGGTAGGTTGACAACTTGCTGGCTTCGTAGAATTGTGGAACTGATGAGATTGATGTGTTATTGGTGCATGAAGGGCACGTTGATTCGTGTGTTTGGTGTGCCTGGCGGTAAGAAGAAGGCATCTTTCCGGCGCGGGTCGTACGCCGCGCGGATCTACTGCCTGGCGTTTAACGAGAACTCGACGATCCTGTGCGCGTCCAGCAGCACGGGAACTATCCATTTCTTCTCGCTCACGGGCTCTGAGACTTCTGCGACCGGGAGCTTCGGCCACTTCACTCCATTAGCATCGACGCTGTCAATGGCGACGGCATCACTGACCAGCTTATCAGCTCCTGCTAATGGATCTACCAGTAGCAATGCGACCGCAAGTGCGACACAGCCTCCCATCCCGCAAGTACTGCCCAAGCAGGGCAGCGGTACGCTGATCCAGCGCACATCACGCAGCTCCAGCGGTGCGAACCTCGACGATGTAGCGGGTGCGGTGTCCGCGTATCTACCGAGTTCGATGAAAGGCATCGCAGAAGGAACCCGCGACTTTGCCTACGTACGCACCGTGACCACCCCAAAGCAGTCGAGATCCGTCAATGGCTCACATGAATTGGTGATTGCTTGTAGGCACGCTTACGTACGAGCGGCGTTCCGAACCTGTGCGCTGTACACGGTCCAACAGACCCGAGGAACCCCGTCGCGCAGCTTTACGTGGCGACAACGGAAGGCTTTTTCTACGAGTATTCGCTGAATCTGACCGTCGGTGGCGAGTGCAAGCTAGAGAGAGTATGGTGGCCTTGCCATAGATCCGCTTCTGCTCATGATATTCGTCTGATTGTGGCTTCTTGTGTGCTCAGGAAAACGTTCTCCGTGACAGCGTTTCTGAGGAAATCCAAGCGATTTATCTCTCGTGAAGGCAGAATTGGTCAATTTCTACTCAAAGTTTGCTATCATTTTCAGGTGTGTGGGCATTTTAACTCCTGCTTGAGGATCCGCATTAGGTCTCAGGCCGAGCAAGCTGCTCAGCAATGGCGTTTGTCGCAGGTAAGTGCACGCGAAAACGATCGTTTGTATTCTTAGCCGTACCCGGAAAGTTGGCGGTTAGCGATCTTCAGTGTGAGGAGCAGGCGGCAGCTCTTCCGACATCGTCCTACAGAGCAAGCGGGACTTATTCCGCATCACGCAAAGCTCCTCCCGATGGCTGAAGAACCCGGCGAGTCCGAAGCCAAGGCGTCACTAGCGAGACTGCGGCTGTTCCTCGCTCCGCATGCGCCGGTGAAGGAAGTGTGCCACGGAAATGACCAGTACTGCGACGCTGCAGATCTGATGGACCAGTCAACCGGAAAAACTACGAACATCGACTCGGATGAGAATCCAGGAGAAGATTTGAGCGGAGATCTCTCCACTCTAGCAGAGCAACTCTCAGCCGCCGTCGACGAAGAAGAACGTTGTGAACGCGAGGATAGACAAGAAGCCAGCTCGATTGACCACACGTGTGTGGGATCGACAAAGCCTGAGCAAGCTGGACTTGCTGAAGAAGACAACGCCGCAAAGCTTAACACTGTGCCAGCCGTCGGTGCGGTGGCGACAGTGAGCCCACTGAACGTGCTGAGCAAGGAGTTCATTCGCGTCAAGTATCTACTCCAGTGTTCACTTCCAGGATTTCGAGTCCACGATGAAGTGCTCATGTGGGATATGAAGAACCCAGCGCTGGTGGAACAGTACGAAGCGCGTGCAAACGGCATGCTGGAGCTCGATTCCTGGATCGAGGTCGACAATCTCAGCGCAGCAATGGGCGAGTTACACAGCTATGGCTTCACGCAGGTTGCGGACGAACACAACGCGATGAAGTTCACCACCGGAGCCATCTCCTTGGACCCGCAAACCAACAAAAAAGGCAGGAAACAGCTCGTGTTATGCAAGATCGCAGTCGGTCGCTCGCTCGTCGTGACTAGCGAAGACGAAGCCAAGTCCAAACCACTTCCTGTTGGGTACCACAGCTACTACGTTAGCCGGCATGGCGAGACCGACCAGCCCACGCAACTACCCGACCATGGGCTCTCCTATTGCCACGAGTATATCCTGACCGATGCGCTGCACATCCTACCTCAGTACCTGGTGCGATTCTCGTACAACGCGCTCGACATCAAGGCTGCCCATTCGTGTGCACTGTGTGAGAACGCGCCGGCGGTGCTCATCTGCAAGGCGTGTGATGCTGAACTCTGCAGCGAATGCGACCACGAAGTGCACTCAGCCAACAAACTCGTGGAGCGCCACAAGCGCGCGCCGAAGCGGGAACGTATGGATTCAAGTGTTGAATCAAATGGACGTATGCGGCGACGCAGCTCAACACCCTCGTCTGCTGGAACAACTGCGATTGCAAACGCCGATTCAAACCAAATCCTTCCACCCTCAGCCCACAGCGATGCGCTTCCCGATGAAGAGATCAATGCGATCATCACCAAGCAGCTCGAGGACGCAATGAGTGACTTCCAAGCAACGTGTAAGCTGCATGACGGCAAAAAGGTCGAGTTCTTCTGTCCCATGTGTGCTCTACCAGTGTGTGTGAACTGCAAGATGGTCGGGGACCATTCTATCGGAGAAAAGGGTGCCCATCGATTGTTGAGCATCGGCGATGCGTATGAGAGAAGCCTTCGCGAATCGTTCAAGAGTGATCCATTAGTGGACGCACGCAAGTCGGTGATTGACAACAAACTCGCTCTGATTGCTCAGTGGAAGAAGGCAGTAGAAATCAATCGCGACGAAGTGGAGGCTACGATTCGGCAGCAGTGTGAGCAAGCTCTTCAGCGTCTCAATGAAGAAGCCCAGAAAAAGATGGGTGTTTTGGATGGCGAAGCGCTCGAATTCAAGCGACAGCAGCAGCAGATAGAGTGGCTCGAAGACTGCCTCGATGAACAGCGATCGTCGTGTTCCGTGGTCGAATTCCTCGCAACGTGGAGCCAGCACAAGGTACTGCGTGCCGAGCAGCGAGACTTTCCGCCCGGCGTCCACGGTTCTTCTGGAGGCGAGCACGTGAAGCCCGATCTCCAAGTCGTTGGCTCTTTGCAAGTCGTCCACGGAGACCAGTTCGAACCGCGACGATCACTCACAAAGATGGACACATCAGAGCCTTACGACCGAGAAGACTCCTCTCACGGTGCGTCGTCTGCGTCTATTCGACGCACATCTGACAACGAGATCCGTCGGAAGCTCCTCAGCATGCGCTCTGTTGAGCCAACGAGCCACCCCAGCAGTAGCCTCGCGAGTCCAGGAAAGCCGCTGAACTCTGCAATGGCGACACTGTCTTCCCAAGGCCTCAAGATGATGGAGGAGATCCGCAACGATCTCTTGGCCAGGGGCACGATCCGCTCGAGTGCAATTGGCAACAACGCCAGTCGCGGACACCTGGGGGGATCAAATCCAACAGCTACGCTTCGCACGTTTTCCATCCAGCCAGCAAGAATGCCACATATGAGCAGTCACACAGTCGCTGGCCCAGCAAAGCTGTCCACGAAGACAGCAGCGTGGACTGCGCTCTTCCGCCAAGAGCTCGCACTCACGAAAGAAAGTCCACCTCAGCAATGAGTTGCCAAAATGGCTACACTTTGGGAAATGGATCGGAATAATGTGTACCACACACACTATAATCTACTTTCACGAAATTACGGATATGGTCTGACTCTTGGGTCGAATGGAATGGCCCACAACGGGGAAACATGGCGACACCACGCGCAAATGGAGTGCCTCAGAACCGAGCACCGCGCCCCGTGAGCAGCTCATGGGGACGAGGAAGAGGAGGAAGAGGGCGTGGAAGGGATCAGCAAGACCAGCGCGGCGAACAGGCGAAATCCCGGTCTTCAGAGCCGTCGGAACGCCGTGGAAACCAAGGGAAACACACATCGCGTGGTGGCGGACGAGGAAGAGGGCGAGGCAAAGCGAACGCCAAGACGCGTAGTGGCAGCAGTCGCCAGCAGTCTTTAACCGGTATGATGGCGCTGCTGCCTGAAGACATTGTCACGCAGTCACTGCTGCCGTTCTTCGTGTGGCACGACACGAGTGCGATGGCGTGCGTCTGCAAGCCATGGAGTATCGCGGTGCGCCAAGCGCGCCAGCAGCATTCTGAGTGGAAGACACGCGTCTTCCAAGGCGATAACACACGCGAATGCATGGCAAAGCTATCGCGCATGCTTGGCCGTGGCGCGAGTGATGGAAATGTGCGGTTTACACCGTCGTTTGCCCTCGTGTCGCTGTCCTTTGCGGACTTCCAGGCCAACGCTCGCCATACTGAGAGCGTGTGGAGCGATCTCGTGGACGTCGTCGTGGCAAAGGATGTGCTGCCTGTTGGCTGTGTGCTCGTGGGTCTGCTGAGTGGTGACAGAGCGGCTCCAGGTACGAGAGACACCGACGCCCAGGTCTGTTTGACCGTCTCCATCGGCCATTTCGCCAACACGACCGTCGAGACAGCAGCGTTCGACCGTAAGGCGCTCCGCTGGTCTGCCAGCGGGCTAACAGAAGAGCTCGAGTGCCCGTTTGAAGATGCGGAGAGTGATCTCGACGAGACATCTCTGCTGCTGTGGAGCAAGAACGCCAAGCCCGCGCAGACACTGTTGGAGTTATGCTCACACTGGTTTCCAAGTGCTCCTGTGGGAGGTGCAGTGCTTTCGTTGGGTGATCACGCTCCGCCGTTGATGACGTTTACGAGAGCTGCGAGAGCCGAGCCAAGACGATCCAAGCTTCAAGGCCGCCGCAAGCCCAAGACTACCACAGTGTCAGGTGGAGGAGTTCTGTCGTGTCCATCTACACTCCTCTTGCGCCTCAAGGGAGACGTGAAGGTGCTGCCGTTCTCACTTTGCCTCGATCGTCCGATCACGCCAGTGCTCAAGAACGTAGAGGTCGCGACGATCGAGGCCCTCGATCTGACGCGTGAGGATTGCCGTTTATACGGCGCAGTCGCAGTTGTCGAAGGTGAAGATGGCGAGGTCAGCAGCGAGCACCCAGTGAGCCTTGCGGGGGTTATCAGAGAGTTGACGAGGTTCTCATCGGAAGAACTTGTCGATCTCAAGCTGTACACTTCAAAGACACCAGAGAAGCTTCGCGCTGCGTTTCGAACGAGTGACGTGGCAAGCGACATTGACGCGGATCATGTGTGGCCTCTTCCTCTTTACTTAGGGGAACGCGGGGCGCTCACCGCGGCAGATCACTGGCAGACTGGTTGTTATGGGGTCGTTACTATGCCTCACAACAATCAAATGATGGCGAATGTGGCCGAGGCCCAAGTGAAGGAACTGATGAAGACGGCCATGGAGCTTCGAGCGTTTGGAGGATTCGTCTCTTCGTCAAAGGAGGCAGAGCCAGCGGTGGGCTTTCATGACTTCGGTCGTATCCAATGTCACGGAAGTGCAACGGATGAAGGCGTCGGACCGCTTTCTCTGCCGTCAGGACTCACTGGCTCGAAGGCTCGCCTGCTACCGAATTCGACGACGGGATTCCTTCTTCATCGCTGAGGTTTCTTCTTGCCGGGATCACACGTAGCCGTACTCGTGGGAGAAAATGGTTGCACGATTGTTGCACCCGGCATGGCTCCGTGCTCCCGTGGTGTTATCGCCGTCGATTTCGATCGCACTCGAGCGAACGAGTTGGTGAAGACGACTGGCCCATCGATGATCACAAGGTCGTGTCCGTTTAAAATCCACTGCCGCCAGCAGATTCGAAGCGACAGGAAAAGGAGCGTTGCGAGCGAGCTGTAAAACTGCGGCAGAAGGCGATACGAGACGGTGTGACCCTTGAACGTTCCAGACAATAGAACGCGGTCTACGATTTTAGCGGGCGGGCTCGCAAAGATGAGAGCGTACACGAGAACGAAGCCGCCCATGGTGCAGCACAGGACACCGAACCGTGGTAGGAATTGGTGGATGTGAAGACGGCTTCGAATGGGAGGTACAAGCGCGTCGAGCAAGAGCAGCCAGTGGATCCAGAGCCATGATGTCGCAGACAGGAGGACTGTGCAGAGATCCCAGTCGAAGAGATCGCAGACACAGACATGAACAGACGTGACCTGGAACATGATGAAGACGAAGTCGAATGACGTGTACACAACCGCGAGGAGTGTGCGATTGTACAGCGCCGCTGACACAATGCTGTGGAAAACAGCAAGTGCAAATCCAACAGTGATAGCAGTCTGTTGGACGTGAGCGAACGAAGTAGTCGACATCATGGACAAACTGCTGCACACCGTGGAGACAATGCCAACATACGCCGCGAGTGGTATCAAGGCAGTGACTCGAGCGTGCGCCGTCATAATCCGCGAGTGTGCAGCTGGTACGAGCGTATTGCGAGCGTCGATTTGTCCGACGAACGGGATTAATCGCATCTTTTGGACGTGGCCGGGTATGTCGATGTGACCGGGCGACGCGCATAGTTGGTGCCGGTGGTCGACTGGCTGTCGCGGCAGTCGCGGGACAATTTTCAACTGACAGCGATAGATGACGCACTCAAGATCGCGTGTCTGGGCTCGACGCAAGACAACGTCGCGTCGGCGATACACGTTGCGTGACATGAACGCTGCGATAGTCATGAAGCCATCCGTGACGATCGACTTGGCAGAGAGCGCGTGATCTCCAACTCGCATGACTACGAAGTCGTGCAGGTCAGCCGTGACCCCCATGTTGACGGTGAAGACGATCATGGCGCTGAACAAAATGCAGATGATGTTGAAGATGACGATGGGCCGGATTGTCACGAGACACGCGTCGTGGCATACGTTTGGCCAGCTTCCCAGCCAGAAAGAGACCGCAATCACGGCGCGAAGGTCGTTGAACATGAGCGCCAGCAGCACGAAGAAGGCCAGCCACATAATCGACGAGAACCACACGTCAAATGTCTTGGTGTGGAGCTTGAGGATGTCGTATCGCAGCTGCCCAATGACGACGTAGTTACCGGGTATACCGATCAAGACAGCCATGAGCGCGATGTATCCACCAATCAAGGCCGGAACGAACATGATCACGATGTAGCTCGTTGTCGTCACCAGATAGGCGATCAGTTGTTCCAGGGGACGCCGACGGATGGCATTGAAGATTCGACTCATACGTGGAGTGAAGAACTCGGATTTCACCGTTCGGGCAAGATCAAGTTCCGGCAATTCCTGTGAAGGTTTCAACTCAAACATCCACTCGTCATCTTGGGGCGCGTCGATGTGTACGCGTGGACCGATGGTGTCGCTGTTTGCAGTGAAGCGCGGCGATCGTAGTTTCCCATTGTGCAGCCACATCGGGGTGAGTCAAGCGTGAACGTTCTCCTCAGGGTGTAGTACAAGATGTGTGCTCCTGATGTGGCGGGTGAACTCGTGCCTTGGCTCTCTCGCACTCCAAAAATATCGCTTCCAAGTATTGGCTGGCGCCGAGTATGCGAGACTGCAGAACCGACAACGTCGTCAAACTTGTGAAGGCGACAAATCCGTCACCAGGGCAACAAAGAAGGTTTAAACACTGATTTACGTCCTCGCCAACAGGGCAGTGTTTTGAATCGTGGAAGCTTCTAACTGCCGTCAAGTGGAGGTCACCTTGCCACCGATGTGCGTACTCGATGCTCGATGACTGTCGTAGACTACCAGTCCATCAAGCAAGACCAGATCATTTTCTCCTGCAACGCACATATGCCAGATCACGCGCAGTGACCAGGAGGAGATCGTGCCGAGCATGCTGCAGAAGAGCGGGAGGCAGCGGAACTCGAATGGAATGCCCCACACTGAGCCACGCCATAATACACGGTCATTGACGTGTGCCGGTGGAAGAACGAAGATTATCGTGAGAGCCACTGCCACAACAGTTGTGATCAAGCCACTGCCGACGAAAGCCGGGAACCGAACGGAGAGCCCAAACAGCGTGCGATACGGTGGAGTGATTGCGTCCCAGCACAATATCCAGACCGCCCAGACCCAGGAAACGATGAGTGAGGCCGAGTTTGCGCCCTGCCAGCCGTAAATGTCGGCGAGGATCAAGTGGACGACCGTGGACTGTGTCGTGATCAAGAAAAAGTCGAAAGACGTGAAGATGGATCGAAGCAGTTTACGCTGGGAGCATGCGAAGCAGATACCGATGAAGATGGTCGAACTGATCAGTGCGACGCACCACATGATGTAGACGTCTGTCCGATGCACGAGCTCTGGCGATGCGAGGCCAAGACCGATGATCACGAATGGCGTGACGAAACCGTACATTCCCATCATATTGAAGGCGAGACGTGCAATAGCGGGGAGTTGTCGATTCGAAGAAGAGATTTGAATCGCTCGGCAGCGAAGAAGCGTGTCGTGTGGATCAATCGGATCGAGAACGTTCTCAAATCGCAACTGGGTTTGTTGTACATCACGCGCGATCGATGTTCGAGTTCCAGTCGCGCTTCGGAGACGCGAGCACGACTTGAATTGAAGTCGGCAGCGAAGGCCGACGCACTTCACGAGCAACGTTTCCCCACGCGCAAGAGCTTGGTATCGGCGCGCAATGTTTCGTGCCATCACGACCACGATCGTGAGCGTACCGTCGTGAGCAAAAGCTGTGGCTGGAAGAACGTGTCCGTTGTACCTCACCAAGTCAAACGTGTGGATCGCGTCCATGAGACCGAGGCTTGTGTAGACGGCGACGATCACCATCATGAAGACTTCAAAGCAGTTGGCGATCCACAACCGTCGCGGACTGTTGACATTGGCGTCAATGAAGACTTCGTGGACGAACGAGATCCAGCACGTCGTCATTTGGATCGCACGCACATCGTGGAGAAGAACGGCAATCACAATGAACGACGCTGTCGACACGAAGGTGAAGAACCAGGCGTCGTACGTCCGCAGCAGGAGCCGGATGAAGTCCCATCGCAGCTGAGCGACCGCACTCAAAACCATGGGAATGCCCAGCACGAAGCCGACGACAGCAACGACCCGGCCGATCGGTGCTGGTACTACAAACGCGATCGCTGTGCACGAGACGCTGATCAAGTAGCAGGCAAACGGTGGCGTCTTCACGGTGGCGTATTTGATGTATCGACGTAGCTGTGGTGAATCGAACCAGTGGGACTCGATGGTACACGCCAGTTCAACGGAGGGAAGCGTGTACAGCGGCACCACATCGAAAAGCTGTGGCGCATCGTCAATGGATGGCGCCGGCATAATGGACGCCATATTTCTGCTGCTGGGCCTCGAAGACCGAGACGCTGACCGATGCGTGCGTGCTTCCTACCTCACGCGTGCATGGCGTATGAGCAGCGCGGAAAGTTTATTTGTGGAGGTGAGCCCTGGGCACCAACACTTACTAGGACAAGGTGCTGTCAGAAGTTCGTTGGAATAACTTGGCTTGCCATGATTGGTTCCTCTCTTAGAATACGCAGTGTTGTACGCGTTGTGATGCAGGACGGAGTCTTCCGCAACGACGCAGCGTGCGCTCCCACAATTGGCTGAAGCCTCCATCCAAATTAAAATACGCTCCACCCAGTTGGTAAAATGAACCTTCAGCTCTAGATGTCTTCAGTCAG
Source organism: Pythium brachiatum (assembly GCA_023337615.1). Taxonomy (NCBI): domain Eukaryota; phylum Oomycota; class Peronosporomycetes; order Pythiales; family Pythiaceae; genus Pythium; species Pythium brachiatum. The sequence continues at coordinate 7,325 of JAADXI010000602.1, read as the reverse complement.
TTCGAGAGCTCCATTCGAGCACGAAGGCGAAGGAGAAAGGACACATCCCATATAATTTATTAAGAAATAAGCTTTTCTTTTCACAGTGTGTGACAATAACTTCCTTCAGTGCTCTCCCTCATATCAGCCCTCCCATTGGCCAGACCCACCAACTGGCCCTTTCAACACGTACCCGATAGGCTGATACGAACGGTCCCATCTCAGATGGCAGGTAAAATGTCCCGTCCTTGGACATAAACCCAAGTCGACCATGTTTTGCCATGATTCGAACAGAGTCCCACCCACTTTTGGAAATTTGACTGCGCTGTACCCATGTGCCATGCAGCCAAGTTGGAGAAAGCACTGCAACAGCATTGCGACATGAGTGAGTTGTAGAGAGCACTGCAGTGAGGGAGTACCGACACGAGAGTAATCCATACACAGTGAGCGCAGCACAATGCCAGTGGGGTCTGAGGAGTCTTGTGGAGGGCTGCGGTAGCAACGAGACAGGGTTAACGGTAGATAGTGGGCCCATGAACTTTGAGGAGGGGAGGGGGTATGTGGACGTCTAGAAGGGCCGTGTGACGATATGCATGGCTACGGTTCAACAGGAGGCTACACCGGTATGTACCCGACGGTGGGCGAGCCCTGTGACGCCGGGTACACCACGAAGGCCACAACCGGGAGAGCCACACCAGTCATGGGAGGTGAGAGCAGCCACGGGAGCCACACCCACCCACCGAAGGCGAGAGTAGTCACGGGAGGCGAGTAGGTGAGGCACACAAACACACGCAAATGGCAGTTACGTGACGGGCGTCGTGGGGGCCACTGGGTGGATGGGAGGCCATGGGGGCACGGAAGTCACGGGAGCTACGGGAGTTACGGGAGTCAGGTGAGCCACGGGGAGCCACGGGGAGCCACGTGAGACACGGGGAGCCACGGGAGGCACAGAGAGCCATGGGAGTCACGGGAGCCACGGGAGTCACGGGAGCCACGGGAGCCAGGAGAGCCACGGGAGGCACAGGAAGCCACGGGACTTCCTCCCATCGGGAGGTACAGGGGGGCACGAGAGCCACGGGAGCCGTAGGGGGGATGGCTGACGGAAACCATGAAAACCGTGGAAGGCTTTGCACGATACGTTGGATTGATGTGAAAGTTTTTCGCAAGATTGGGATCATGAGAGATCACAGGAGGTCAATATTGTGAACTCCAAATCGTCCTTTTCCAGTACATATCGGCCCGTGTCACGGGCCACAGGTCGCCTAGTCTCCAGTAACTTCAACGTGGTTACCGTTCGGTTACGTCTGCGGTTACGTTGACTAACCGTTGAAGAACCGAGTGCCATGTCACTAAACTGAAACGGCTGTGTGGTTTCCGCCAGTCGATCGTCCCACGTCGGATTCTTCGAGCGTGGCTCTAGCTGAAGATCGCATCCCCATCGAAAGTCTCTCTCTCTTCTCCTGTGCGCATCACGAGCACCATGGGTACAATGCGTGCGGCTATGCTGCTGTGTGTGAGCCTGTGGTTTGCTCTGGAATCAGCGGAAGCGCGCAAGATCTGGAAGCCACAGCAGTTCTCAGGGCCGTACGTTTCCAGCTCGGGGTACAGCGTAACCAGCGCCACGCAGAGCAGTGGCCACACGCAGCTGCAGCTCACGCTGAACGCACCGCCAGGACCAAAGTACGGCGACGATCTCAAGCAGCTCACGGCAGATTTCTATGTGAGCGACGACTCGGTGCGCGTCAAGATCACGGACAAGAACAACCAGCGGTGGGAAGTGCCGAGCTCGCTGTACGGGCCGGAGACTGTGCTGGGCAATCTCCCACAGTACAAGGCGAGTCCGAAGGGCGGTGATATCACGTTCGCGTACACGGTGAGCCCATTCGCGTTCCGCGTGATGCGCAAGTCGGACGGCTACGTGCTGTTCGACTCGTCAGCGTTGGATCTGGTGGTCAAGGACCAGTACTTGCAGATCGCCACCAGTGTACAGGAGGATCTGAACGTGTACGGCATCGGTGAGAGCTCACGGAATAGTATGAGACTGGCACCGGGGGAGAAGCACACACTGTGGACGCGCGACCACGAGTCGGGCGATCCAGACCAGAACACCTACGGCTCGCACCCGTTCTATCTGGGGCTTAACGACGCCGGCAAGGCGCACGGTGTGTTCCTGTTCAACTCGAACGGCATGGACGTGACATTGGAGGCGGGGCGTCTCGTGTACCAGGCCATCGGTGGTATCCTCGATTTTAACATCGTCTCGGGTCCGACGCCAGCGGATGTGGTGGCCCAGTACACGGCGCTGATTGGTAAGCCCAAGCTCATGCCGTACTGGTCGTACGGCTTCCACCAGTGTCGATGGGGCTACAAAAACACGGCGGCGCTCGCTGAAGTTGTGCACCAATACAACGCGCACAAGATCCCGCTGGACGTGATGTGGGCGGATATCGACTACATGAACAAGCTCCACGACTTTACAGTGGATCCAATCAACTTCCCAGAGGCAGAAATGACTAAGTTCCTCAAGGATGTCCACGCGCAGGGCAAGAAGTTCGTGCCGATCATCGATCCTGGGATCCCCGACGACGCGAAGGACGTCGCATACACGCGTGGGCTCGAGTTGGACGTGTTCATCAAAGACACGGCGGGCAAACCGTACCTGGGCCAGGTGTGGCCTGGCCCGACGGTGTTCCCCGACTTCTTCCACCCGAACGCGTCGGGTTATTGGAGCGAACAGCTCACACGACTGCACAACACACTGGATTTTGATGGTCTGTGGATCGACATGAACGAGCTTGCCAACTTCTGTCCCGGCATCTCGTGTGCTCGAGATGAAAACGTTGCGTGCCCCAACAAAGACGGACTGAATGGCTGCTGCTTGAAGTGTGAGGACGACAAGAATACGTGGAACTATCCGCCGTTCGCGATCAACAACGGCAACAACAACGAGCCGATCACGAACGGGATCTCCACCAGCTCGCTCCAGTACGGTAACATCCGCCAGTACAACTCCCACAACCTGTACGGTCTCACGGAATCGATCGCAACCAACGCTGCCCAAGAGAAGATCCTCGGCAAGCGGTCGTTTGTGCTGTCTCGCTCGACGTTTCCTGGTAGTGGGGTCCACACGACCCACTGGACGGGCGACAACGGCGCGACGTGGAACGATATCCGCTGGTCCGTGGTCACGATCCTCAACTTCGGACTCTTCGGACTGCCGATGGTCGGTGCTGATATCTGTGGTTTCACGGGCACTACCACTGAGGAACTGTGTTCTCGGTGGACGGCGCTTGGTGCTCTCACGCCGTTTGCGCGTAACCACAACGCCCTGGGGGAGCCATCACAGGAGACGTACGTGTGGGAGTCTGTTGCCGCTGTGGGCCGCAAGTTCATTGGGCTGCGGTACCAGCTACTCCCCTACCTGTACACACTCGGCTACAACGCCCACGTGAGTGCCGCTCCGATTGCGCGTCCGCTGTTCTGGGAATTCCCACAAGACAAGAACGTGCACAAGTCTCCAGCACTCGACCGACAGTTCCTCTTGGGAAACTCCCTTCTGGTCGTGCCCGTGCTCAGTGAAGGTGCCACCTCCGTTACAGGTTACGTCCCCGCAGGCTCGTGGTACGATGTGTTCACTTTCTCCCGTCATCAGAGCAAGGGCGAGTCGATGACCTGGGACGTGAAGCTCGACGACCTGCCTGTGCTCGTGCGTGGTGGCTCTGTCATCCCGCTTCACCAGCCTGGAACTCTCACGTCTGCAGCTGCCCGCAAGCTTCCGTTCGATCTGCTTGTCGCTCTCTCGAGCGAAGGACTGGCCGCTGGTGAGTTGTATCTGGATGACGGGGAGAGCCTGGAGGGCGTGGAGAAGGGCACAGTCATTGATTTCAAGGTCGCGGAAGAGCGTTTGGTGGGCACGACGTTCACTGCTCGTGTTCGTGTCAGCAAATACGCCGATGCCAAGTTGTACAAACTCAACAAGCTCATTGTCCTCGGTGTCACGGCCGCCCCTTCGAGCGTGGTGGTGAACAAATCGACCAAGCTCACGACGTTCACGTACAAGGCGGCGACCCAGCAGCTCGAGATAGACCTCAGCAAGCTCAGCCTCAGCGTTGCCGAGGAGCTTTCCGTGGTGTGGGATTCCAACAAGGCACAGTTCTGAACGAGCCCCAAGCCTCCAGTATTAGTGAACGCAGTTAATGGCTTCCTGCACTTCCACCAGTGTATTTGGGTTGTTTTAGGGGCGTGTAGCCATCCATTGACGATGGGGAAGAGCACGTAAGAGCGAGATGATGACCAGAAGCTCGAGCAGCTCCTTGTGGTGCGTCAGATGACGCTCGCGTCTGTCCAAGGCAAGTCAACCGACGGCGACTGCGTGCCGAACAACTTGCACCTACCAGGCGGAGTTGAGGACACGGTCTCAGCTAATTGCGTGCGTTCCGGTACTGCTGCCTAAATCATACGAGAGGTTATCCTAAATGATCAAGTATTTTACTGAACAGTATCCCCTACCATTCGCCCGCGTAAAATCCCAGTAATCGTAGTTCCATATTCACAATTAGGATAAATGGACTCTGTATCTTTGTCTACAGTGTTTATTAGGATACCCACCCAATAATTAGTCGCGTTGGCAGCCACTGGTGATCAATTTACGCGCAGAGGCGGGCCGTCGCTCCCGCTTCCTTGAGCTCCGTTGCCAGGTGTCTGTCTCCGACTTTTACATCTGCAGAAGCCTTCGCCATACAATTCCCCATATAAACGCTGTCGGTTGATGAGCCCATGCTGTTATCAAAGCCCGTGCTGGAGTTCCATCTGGCCTTCAGCCATCAGCGGATCCTCGAGGAGCTCAACGCGCAAGGGGAGACAGCAACTGTCTCTCCACCGGCATGGAGGGAGACAGATACTGTAGACACCCACCCAGTCCACTTGTCTGTGTGGTGTACTGGTAGCTGGCTGTCAGTCCGGAATCTGCTTCCTGCTTCAGAATCCACCCTCGCAACCCTCATGAAGACGATCTCCCTCATCTCCACGCTGCTGCTCGTGTGTCTGGCGCTAGGTGACGCCGCCAAGTGCAATGCCAAGACCCCCGCGCCAGCGTCCGGTCCAGCACCAGCTCCATCGTCCAGTGCTGTTGTCAAGCCTGCGGCCTCCGCGCCTGCCGTGACGACGGCCCCTGCCGCGAGCACGACGCCTGCGACCAACTCCACCAAGCCAGCGGCCGCGGACTCGGACGCGTCGGGAGCTGGCAGTGCAACGGCGACCAAGTCGGCCGGCTGTGGCAAGACTGCGACGCTCAAGTCGGGCACACTGACCGCCGGTGGTCGCCAGTTCATCCTGCGTCTGCCTGATGACTACGACTCGAGCACACCGTACCGCGTGGTCTTCACGTTCCACTGGCGCGGCGGCAACATGGAACAGGCCGCCAAGCACACGGGCGGCTACGACAACCGCGGCCCGAACAACGGCTTCTACGGCCTCGAGCAGGCCGGCAAGGCCTCAACAATCTTCGTGTCGCCACAGGGCAACGGCGCCGGCTGGGCCAATGGCGGCGGCGCGGATATCACGTTCGTGGACGCGATCAACAAGATGCTGGACGAAGGACTGTGCGTGAACACGAACCTGCGCTTCGCCATGGGCTTCAGCTGGGGTGCTGGTATGAGTAACGCGGTCGCGTGTGCGCGTGCTGACCAGTTCCGCGGCGTGGCGCTGTGGAACGGTGCGACGCTCAGTGGCTGTGACGGTGGCAAGAAGCCGATCGCGTGGTGGAGTGCCCACGGCGTGAGCGACAACGTGCTCGCCATCTCCATGGGCCGCGGCCTGCGTGATAACTTCGTCAAGGTCAACGGCTGCACGGCGCAGACCCCACAGGAGCCGGCCGCCGGCTCGGGTACCCACATCACGACCGAGTACAAGGGCTGCTCGGCGGGCCACCCGGTTGTCTGGACGGCGTACGACGGTGGCCACATCGCCGAGCCCAAGGACAAGGGCGCCAAGGATGCGTGGGGCCCGGCTGCTGTCTGGAGCTTCTTCTCGCAGTTTAAGTAAGTGGACGCCGCACCGTCACGTAAGTACTGTAGCGACTCGTAACCTTCCCGTCGTAAATCCATGTATCTTCGAGAACATGTTAGCTGTGAGACGTGAGTTCGACACGCTGATCGGGTGGCCAGCTGATCACCGAGGTGGAGTGGGTACGCTCTAACAATACACTCTCAAGTGCATCTAAACAAAGCCTCGAACCCACTACTTGACCCCCTTCTACACGCCTCAGGGCCAAACGGCTGAAGTCGGAGGACAACGAGACACCCCGTGATCACTCGATGCACATCAAGACCACGATCGCAGTGGTTCCCGTCGGGCAGCCTCAGCCTCAGGCTCGTGACGATGGCTGGATCTATGAGTTGAAAGCGTCCCATCCGCTGCCTGAGGTCGACTTGGCTCGCACGATCAAGTCCGAGTTCTTCTCTCCCAGCGTCAACCACGTATTCGACACCATGCGAAAGTTCAATGGCACATTATTTGTCGCTCACATGATCACCACCGCCAGCTTCTTCGTGACGATGGCAGCTCCTGCTTCTGTCGGCCGATACGTCACGCTGCTTGGGGTCATTGTGGGGCTTCCAGGCAACTTCCTCACACTCGCACAGCTCCGGTACGACCTGCTCATGCTCCTGAGCCAAACGTTTGACGTCTGGTTCACCTCGATCACGTGGCTCGTCGTGTTCGCCACGCTTGCATTTGTCTTCGCTGACCTCCGCGCCGTAACGTTCGTCTCTTTCTGGCTGGGGAGCTGGCCGAATGTGTGGCACGACGCGTGTATCGCGACCATCCGGCCCTTGGTCATCTTGAATGTGTTCTCCATTGTGCTCAGCATCTTCATTGTGGTCTGCGTCAACACCAACATCACCGACGGCCTGCACGACTTTGTAGTCTTCCGGCACCACAACATGGTGCTGCCCGCAAGAGCCATTATCACTGACGGCTTCATGCCAGTCTGTGCGATCATGATGCGGAACATGTATCGTCGCCGAGATATCCTACTGCGGCGAACCGGAACAGCAGACCTGGAATGCGTCATCTACCGCTCACAACTCGCCTTCTACCTCCGGCAATCACATTCACCAGCCAAGCACGGAGTTAAAACGACTCACATGGTAGAGGCTTCTCCTCACCATGCTCACTTGAGCCCCCACATCCAGAAGATGCGCCCAGTGCCGTTCATTGATCAAGTGGACGTCCGCAACACCATGCTGCCACGCGCGCTGCCGTGGATCATGGATGCCCACCACCTCACCACAGTCATCATCCCTCTCACTGCATACACTGGACTTGCCACCACAGTCGGCTGCGTC
>JAADXI010000601.1:0-18176 GCA_023337615.1 Pythium brachiatum | reverse complement strand
TGGTGGCGTTATCCACGATACAGTAAACACTCTTTGTTAGAATGAATTTGGCATCCAGACTCGCTGGACGTTTGGACAAAAAGCGTTATCGTGGCGGGCTTTGGTCAAAAGGGCACGATCGAGCCTCCGACGATGACGCTTGCTGCGTCACCTCTCCACCACTCCGACGTGGGTACACACATTTTTGGAGGTGTGGTGCGTCGGCGAGGCAATCCGCTTCGGAGCCAGCGCATACATGCGAATACAGTATTCGTCATGTGCCACATACTCTGTAGGCCGCAATTCCCGTTCCTTCTTGATACTGTACACCCCAACTCGTGTGCTTGTGCCGAGGGAATCTGATATCAGCAGTTTCCCTCTGCAGTGTTGCACCGATAGAGTGGGCTTCGGGAATCGACGATGGCATCCCTTCCTTCGCAGGGCAGCATAGAGCTTGGATAACTGGTCCGATCTATACTGGATAGTTCTGCACCAATCTTGCCGATGCTCCCAAGCCAAGCGTTCCGACCGTTCTCTGGCCATGCTGGTCGTTCGACTCGAACGACCTCGTCTGCGTTCTTCAGTACTTCTACAGCAGCAGGAGTTGCAGTTGTCTTTCTGCATTCGTCAGGGGTCGTCCTCTCGAGACATCGAATGGGCGTCACGCAGCTGATCCACCGATATGGCTACATTTTACGGCTCATTGATTGGCTGAATATACATATCTCACACAAAATCAACCAATTGATGAAGCCTTTCAAACGCGCCATCCAGATGGAGAGTCAAGATTCCCATGCCACGCACGACTCGTCGTCGGAACGTTGCGCACGATGACTGGCATCTCCATCCTTCCGCACTCACCAATTCGCCATGGCGACTACACCGGCCTCCCCAATGTCTCCTACCAAGCAGCGTACGCGGTCTATCGGCGCACTTCTCGAGCCGTGGACCGAGGAGTTCGCCAAGTATGGCCACGCCAAGATCACCATGGCCAAGTCCGGTCCACGTGGCTGTCAGGAGGAGACCACTGTCGTCGAGTTCGTGTTCCTGACGCTGAGCAGTGGCCACACGACGCGGGAGGAGATCATTGCGCTGCGTGAGGCGCTGGAAGTGATGCACATCGCTGCGCTGATGGATGTCCGTGATGTGGAGGAGGCGCTGAGCGGTCTCAGTTACCACGACTTCGAGCAGTCCGTAGCCGACGATGACACCCCAGCACAGGTGTGCAGCCAGACCGAGGCGACTGCTAGAGCCTTGACGTTTGTGCTGACATTCTACGGCACCAGTGGTCGATTCGTTGACCAAATCATCGCGCCAGCGCTCTTCACTGACAGCTACGAACACTCGGAGGCGTTCCAAAACACGGTCAACGCGCTGGGGTGGGAGGTGTCGACGCCTCTGCTGCCATTGCAATGCCGCGTGAATCTTGTCTCCATGGACAATGACTTCGAAGACGAGCCGGAGGCCGACTACATGGAGCGCGTCGTGTCGTTCGTCCAGCAGCTTGACGGTCTCACCAAAAAGAGCGACCAGGAGAGTGGACCAGAGGACGCCGGTCGCGTCGATATCGAAGTCGTCAGCGTTCAACTGGATCTGAACCAAATGGGAGTTTCCAAGCCCGTGATCGACGCTGTGGCCCAGCTCAAGGATGTCTCACTACCAGTACGCTGCTCGCGTGTGGCTCTGGACCCACGCGGATTGAGCTGCTCAAGCGAAGAGCTCTCGTCGTTCCTGGAGAATCTTGGCGCCAAGTCGTTGGAGATGACGGTCGAGATTGGTCATTGGCTGACGTCCGAGCCGACCGAGAGTCTCGATGGAAATCAGGAAGAGGTGATCGAGAAGATCTTCCGTGGAATCGCCGGTGCTTCGTGCGTGACCTGCGTGTCGTTTGGGCCGCTCCTAGCAATGATGGATAGCCTTCCAAACCGAAAGGCGCTGTGGACGGAGCTGTTCGCATGCCTTGCCAGTGAATCTTCCAAAGCCAAGATCTCCTCTCTGATTTTGAGCCCACAGATCCAACTGCTCGAAGAAGATGCCGTGTTCATCAACGAAGCCGTTGCTGCTGCTAGTCGCGATCTTCAAGTCAAGTCTGTGCTACTGTGGATGTCTGCTTCGCCCCCTGCATCTGTGCAGGCACTCATCAAGGCTGTGGGGAGCCACGCTGAGCAAGTGACTCTGCAGAACGAGGCGCAAGGAATCACGACAAGTGAGACCGTGGATTGTATTGCGAACGAGTGCTCGAACCTCCGTGAGCTCACGCTATCCGGCGTCGAGATTGAGAGCCTAACTATCTTCGCGGAGAAGACCGGACACCTTCGCTCGCTATCGCTCGGCTCGGTTATGGTCATGAACATGGACAGCGTGTGCGAATTCTTCGCGACTCTGGCGGACTCCAACGCTATACTGGCCAAGAATCTCCACAGCCTGCAGATCAAGATCGCCAACCACGTCCCGCACACACTGGTGGTCGGAAGCGCGGAAGCAGAATGCGTGCTGGAGATGCTCAAGAACAACAAGACGCTCCGTCACTTGGAACTGACAATGTCGGATGAGACGTCGACCACGACCATGGCTGCGATCCACAAGCACGACAAACAAGTGCTGTCAGACCCGCTTCTCATCAGCCAGCAGTTGGCGTTTTTGAGTGTCATCCAGCCTACGAGCTCCGCCAGCGCCGAGTCGTGCAGGAATCGTGTGGACCAGGACGTTGTGCAACTCATTTTCGACTTTGCGGCTCGCCGTGTGCTTCGCAGAGTGGAATTGGACTGGTAGACTTGCATTTTATGTGTTAAATCTTGTGTAAAATAACTCGTCGTCGTTCTCCTACATCCGCGAACTCGAAGATTTGTTGGAGAATGTCTCGGCTCAGGAGACCGATCACTGAACGGGTGTTCTCCTCGTTAACCACAACGCTGATAAGGCTGTGTCTGTGGGCTGGCAGCCGCTGGAGATGGTGGCTGGCCATGCGTGGGTCTGCATAGGGCAGCTCAAGCAACCGCAGCCGATAATTCGTGTCGAGCATGGTAGCAAAAGCTGCGAGCGTATTCTCGTTTGGTTGAATCGTTGGATCCAACCACACGAATTCCACGAGACGCTGTGAGATGATAGAACGCGGGTTGCTCAGCGCTAACGCTAGCTCCTCCATCGCAGTTGCGCACACGATTCGCACTCGACGCAGAGCGAGCACCGAAATCTGGCATCGCCCTACTTGATAGGCGTGCTGGAGCATTTCGAGTCCATCTAGAATAACCCCGTCGAGGTTGAGAGCCTTGAGCTGTGGACATGACGTCAGGATCGCGTCAAGGTTGACTGTGGGCGGGTGGTGGTTGCTAACCGCGCGGATCGATAGAGCTTTGAGATGGCTTCCACTGCTGATCATAGCGTAGAGCCACGCTGTCTGGGCGCAGTTGAGCTCCAGTGACTGAATTCCTCCGAGAACTAGTGGGACTTGACCGGCGTTGAGCCACGTCAAGTGTACCACCGACGACTGATGGCTCGTATGTGCTGCTTGGGAGAATTCTGGTACGATACAGTCCGTCGAGACACCAATTTCGAAAGATTTGATGCACTGTACACCGTGCAGCGCGCGGAGAAGGCTGCCGTATTGCTCAGAGGTCGAGACGTGAAGCTTGAACGATGAAATGCTAGCCGTATCGACGGCTTTCACAAGATCAAACACATCGGAGCCCAACCACTCGACGGTGATCGTCAATTTCAGCGTCGAAATGGGTAACTTGGCCTTCAGCAGCTTCGTCAAACCTTCGTTTTCATTTGGTGTGATCTCAAATTTGTCGACATGAAGCTGCAAATCCTCGAAGTCGAACTTGGTATCGTCTTCCACGCCGTCTACGTTGACAGGATAGTGGAGTTGTGTCCACAGCTCGATCAGTTCGTCCACGAGGCTGCCTATCCAGCTGTCAGGTGAGATCACAAGAGACACGGGGGTTTTGTGTGGTCGAATAGGCCAGTGTGGGCTCGGATATCGTCGTAAAAGTTGCTGTTTGACGTGATTGTGTGCAGTTTGGTCGTGGCATCCGCGTCTCAGAAGGCGTTTAACTTCATCCAGACGACTTCCTATGCGAAACCGGTAGCTAACACTCAGATCTTCCACTGGGAACCCCTGTACGCCTAGCACACCACGCCAGGCGTCCGTGTCGAGTGACGCTGCCAGCACAAACAGTCGAAGTCCGTCATGGAGCTTGTTGATCCAGTCACTAAGCCAGCTCGCGGGGGCGTTGCCGAACACTTGCTCGGGTAAATCCACGGTGATCCAACCAAAATGCTGCACTTGGCTGTATGCTGCCGGGCTTGGCAGTGGCTCAAACAACATGCGACTGAGAAGAACCTTTTGGAATGGCTCGAGAACATCCCAGTGGTGTTCCATTACGTATCAACGACTTGAGCTTCTTCACGTGAGAGCTACAAACTGGAAGTGGCTGATCGTAAGAAGACCCATCAAGCTCGACCGCTCACGAGTGACTGTTCGCTGGATTCTCCACAAGATCCACAGAAACACTGGTGCAGGCCGAGGATTGCACTGAACTTATCGTGCCACGAGACTGATTGCACTGCTCTCAAGTATGGAAGACAGTCGTTCAATGGGCCGCGGATAGCTCCGGTTGTGAACCGCATTCTTCCAATCCAAGTTTTTGTGGCGGATGACAAAGTGACCAAGATATGCGTGAGCAAAACTGAGTTTGATTTTTCGGAATGAACACTGCTGGAACTACCTGAACGGTATTTGTACATGTATTTGCCAGTAAATTGAAGAATCAAATTGCACAGTCCCCAGTTCGATCCAATTGTTGTGGTATTGATATCAAGATGATGACAAAGGTAGCAGGGATATCACTTTAAGAAGGTACTTGAAGTTTGCGATGAGAATCTTCCCGATCTGAGAGGGTGCAGCCTGTTCCATGTCACTCAATGACACTTTATCCACAAGAGTGACGCTGATACATCAGGATCTGTATCATGCTGATTCATCGAAGCAGGGTTCATTGGTTGTGACTCACTACATTGGTCTGCGAGTTGTCTCGCAAGCCAGAACTCGATTGGCGTCAAGAGACCGCTACCCCAGTATGTTCGAGCTCCAGACCTCTCGGTGGAGTTCCCGATGAGCGGCAGCGTGCCATGCAAGGTCCTGGCACTACGGATCGGCAACGATACACTGTCATCAGAGGCGCATGACGTGGTCGACATGCTCATGAAGCTCCACGACGAGGCGCCTGGGAGCGGTTGGCCCGTATCCGACCTCGCTAGACGTGCAAATGCTCTAGACGCATCTGGATGTGGACATCCTGTTAGCAATTGTGAGCTCGTGCCCTCGGCTTCTCACGCTCTCAGCAACAGTCACGATCCCCAACCACGCTGTCGACATCCTCTCACGCCACACGAATTCCCCCCACTTGAAGTCGTTGAAGCTGATCTTCATCAAATCGTCCATGCAAGGATTCGTCCAAACGCAAGATCCCGATACCTCGTTATTTCTCTGTGAGCTCCTCTCTGTAATTGGAGGTCGCCTGGAAGAAATTGAGATCCGGCAGCCATCTGCACGCCGTTTGATGGACACTGATCACAACTTGAAGCATCTCACGCTGGACCAAGTGGACGTCGAGAGTCTCGATCCTATCATCGAAGCATATCGTGACCATCGAGCCGACTTCAAGTCACTGCATCTGGTGGATTGTCGACTCGTGCGTGGCAATTTGGTCACCTTCGCCGACTTTCTGGCCTCCTCGTCGGTGCAAAAGTTCGAGGTCTTGCCGTTTGCGTAGACCTAGTACGCTGAAGTCCCTTCCGTGGTAGACGAGCGCACGCTACATGCGTTTCTGAGTATGCTCGACGCCAACAAGACACTTCGGTCGCAACAGTTAGTAGTTCCTTTGGACCATCACTACCTCGACGGATTCAGTGAGTGATTTCACGCTATGGACGGGCAGCTTGTGCCCATGGTACGAGATGTACTGCTCAAGTCAATGGTAGCGTTGCTGAGTGTCCTTCACCGGAACCAGTTCACGCAGGATCCGGATATCGTACGACATATCCTTGGTTTCGCAGCTTCGCCTACTAGGCGTTCCGTCACGCTCAAGAACACCGATTAGAAAACTAGGATACTACTAGTAATTCGTCACTCTCATCGAGGAATATGATGCAAATGTAGACTACTCATGATAAGGCAGCTCATTTCAAAGTCTTACGCTTTTCGCCGAGCGCGCTCGATTAGATGTCCTATTTTGCAAACGTAATGGCGACTCGGCGCTGTTTTGAGTGTGCCGCAAACGCAAACACTCGCGCGATCGCTTCGTTCTCCCAATGCATCGACGTCTTGTTCAAGCACCACAAGACGGCCAGCTTGGATTTGAGCGGGAGCCGTGATTGGTGACGCTGAATGCTCATGCGATTCGTCTCCAGCGCAAGATCACACAAATGCGACGCCGTAGATGGGAGAATGAGGTCTATTTGGGCGAGGAACCGGTTGGTCTTGAGCATGCGGAAGACGCTCTCCGCAAGATGGTGCGTGTGACTTGTAAGGCGCGAACGCAGCGTGTACAGCGATCGAGCTAATGGATGATCACCGCAGCTGAGAGCTTCGATGAACTGGAGCAGTTCCGGTTCCTCCCAGATTGCGTTGTCGACGAAGAGATACGTGAGACCAGCATGCACGCTGGTGTCATTCCACGGTAGTTCGCCCCGAACATCACGCAACCTCAAGTTGGAAATTTGCAGCGTCTTGAGCGTGCCAGTGACGTCCTTGAATGAAGTCGCCAGTACGCGTGCGTCAGTCGGGGAATCGGTACTGGACGGCTCCTGAGGGACAGCGTAGGCGCCAGATACACGGAGATCCGTGAGTCGGACTCCACGCCTCTGCAGGATGGAGAACACACCAGGAACGGCACTCGCAGCTGCCACGCGTAGTGTGAGGGAGCTGAGAGGATGAGGGTCACACGTGATAGCTTCAACTGGGGATTCCCTTGTCGAGCTACTGCCCGCCTCCACATCCACGCTAAGCTGGCGAAGCCGAGGACAAGCACGAATGACCGTCGAGAGAAAAGACACCGGAAAACGGACGCTGGAGATGCTGATGTTGAGTTCTTCGAGGGTAGCACCGATCACCTCAACGACGCGACACACGGGCGCTCGTTGTTGTTCGTTGCCGTACAGATTCAGCGAAAATTCTTTCAGAATTGGTTGCTGAGGTTGTAGCCGTGGTTGTTGCTCCAATCGCTGACGCTCCAGTGCCGAGTCCACCAATTGGCGAGGCATTTTACACTGGCCATAGCCTGCCAGCCAGATCTCCACCTCAGAGTCCTCTTTAACGGAGACCAATTCACTTGTCGCCCCGGCCTGTGACTCTGGATCGCTCTCTGGATCACTGTCGGATTTGTTGTCACTCTCAAGATCTCTTGGATTCATGACTCCGAGAAGATCACTGGTGTCTTCTAGAAAGTATGCGGCGTCGCTTACATCAATGGACGCGTGCTCATCGTCCAGCCACTCTTCGTTCCACATCTGCCAGAGCTGGTCTTGTCTCGATTGGGATCGAAACAGCTCTTCGAAAAAAAGCGCGTCGGCTTCGTCCCATTCCTTGTCACTCACACTCAGCGTCTCAAGGGACCCAGCCAGCAGGAGATACGCGACGCTCTTCGTGCGGATCCTCCGGGGGATATCATCCTCGTCGTCGTCGTCCTCCAAGGCACGATCGATATGCACGGAGGTGACGCTAGTGTCGGCGTGGGCGAGCGCCGAGAAGCAGGCCACCGCGAGACGCGCATCCGTCTTGATGGATCCCGACGCATCCATTAGTTGGTTGAGCATCCAGTCACCGTACGAGTCGATCTCACTGCACGACACGTGGAGATCCCAGTCGCCTGAGCTGCAGTCACTCGTGGTTCTCACGGGCAAGTGACGTCGCCTCGTCACGAGATCGAACAGTGTCTTCCAGTGAGCAAGCACCCCAACGTTGTCGTCGTCGCCTGGCAGATCCACCTCCACGCGAATGGATGCGCCGTCGTTTTTGAAGCGCTCGACCACAGTAAACAGCTCCACCATCGTAGATCTTTCGTATGCTGCGTCCTCGATATCCAGAGCCACGTCCGTGACGTGGAAGGCGTCGTTGCTCACCATTTGAAGCAGCCTTGTCAAACACGCGAGACCCTGAGTACCACGTGGCTTCAGCTTCACGCACAGCGACAGATACAGCCGAGTGGGGATCGTCACAGCCTTGCTCGGCTTGTCCTGTAGGTGGAGAAGACTCTTCTTGGCGTCCTGGTAGTCCATGCTGCTGTCTTCTTCGCTCCAGCCGCCGATAAAGTCCTGGTAGTAGCCTTCCCCAGATAGTATCTTTGTATCCACCTCCAGTCGCAACTTGAGTCGCTCGTGAGCTGCGAACTGCCTACTTGTCTTGGTATCGAGTTGGTCCCCAGCAACAGCAGCGAGGAACGCATTGCCATCTACAGCCAGCGCAACAGCGAGCAGCTCCACGGCTTCACGCAGCCGCAATTGCTCCTCGTGGCACGGGAGCGGCAGCGCCTTGTTCTTCCAGTAGTGGTATTTCGACACGTACAAGTCGATGTCTCGCGGCTTGCTTGTGTGCCCATGGAGACGACAGCGCCAGTCGGGCGAGAACTTGTCCAGGACCGGAAGCCACGGCGCCAGCACGGTCTCCATTGTTGCGCAAGGTCTCCGGTATGTAATACGCCACTGCGCCGTTCTTCAAGCCAGTCTCCTCCGACAGACGTACTGTGATACGTTAACGTACAACCGGTTCACGTGGGTTCAATTCTGTAGCCATGTCACTAAGGTCAGTCTTTAGAGCCTGGGAAGGTGGTCTCACCAGAGACCGCCACCTGATTTGTTTCCGGACATGATGGAGCTCAAGCGCGTAGCGGATGTGGGCGTGGAGCGTCCCATGGGCAGCCGTGCTGCGAGGGAGATGCTGGCGCTTCGGTTCGATACCGTGGCGGCGCCGTCCCAGGCGCGTATGGCGATCGACGACCTCACGAAGCTCCACAGTGAGAAGCCTTTGAACGTGTTCTGCAAGGCCATGGAGCGTATCCACCCACACAGAAAGCATACGCTGGCGAGCGAGCGACTGGTTTGTAACCAGCTTCCGCTGATCCGACTGAGAGTCGAGAGTGAGGCGTCGTTGACCCACGCCGAGAAGTTCTTTGAGCGTGATTTCAAGCGCGATATTGAGCTGTTTCTCCATATTCGGATGCCTCAGCCGATCGTGATCGGAGCGCCCTACGAAGATACAAGTGAGAAGATGTGTGAGTATCTCTCTCGTCTAGCTGGTGTACTGGAGAAGATCCAGAGTGCGACGTCACACGTGAGACTGGTGATGGTCGAGCTGGTGTTCGGTGCCTTTGTCTTCGACGACGACAGCGTCACGAGAGCAGCAAGCCGGGTGTGTGCGTTGGCTCTCGGCAACACACCCGTAACCAAGCGCTTGAAGGTGACGCTCCTCGTAGCACGTACGGGACCCAAGCGGCCTCACCACTCAGCGTCACTGAGTGCATGGGGAGAACTCCTACAGAATATTTGCCGAGTCAGCTGCAAAGATCAAGATGAAGAGCCAACAAAACAACCTGTGGTTGTAAACGACAACTACGGCGGCGATGACGAGCGCGACTGCAACTCGCTCCATGTAAAGTTCTCTGGGAGTTCTGATACTCGGCTCATAGCGGCGTTCTGGTCCGCTGTCGCTTTTAGCCGAGGATTCTCGTCGCTCTACGTGGACGAGTTCGACGTTGCACCAGACCCAAGTGTCGAAGGCAACCAACTCAGAGCCAAGTACGCCGCACTCGCCTTGACAAGCTCTCGCAGCAGCGTCAGTCGACTGTCCTGGCTCAAGTGTGAGCTGTCAGCTTACGAAGTCGATGCTATGGAACAAATCCGCGATGCTGTACGGTCAAAAACCCAGTCCTCGGAAGGACTCGCGACGGTACTGTGGTCTCGAGAATGGAACCTGTCACGAGAGGGCCACGTGTTTCAAGTGGAAACGCTGAACCTCACGCTACTGGAAGCCCATGCGACTGTTCTTCATGACCCGAGCGAGCGTGAATGGATTGACGTGATGGTACCTGGCTTCGGCCAGTGTAGTATCAAACGCCAACAATGGTCTCTCCTCAATATTCGACCACCCAACGAGATACTTCGAACGAAGTCTCCAGTGCTGCAAGATCTCCAACTCCAAGTGAAGGCGCATCTGAAAGCGACGGTTCTACAGCTGACGAGGCTGATCCCGATCGTCGGCAGCACTCTCACCAACCTGGATCTGCAAACGTGGAACAAGGCAATCAAAGCTGACGGGCTTTTGGCGATCCTCACGTCGTGTCCACTTCTGCTCGCCTTGACAGCTGCAATCAAGGTATCAAAGAAGGCCGTTGATATCATTCCAAGCCACATCACTGCTCGAAACCTCAAGTGGCTACGTATCCATTTTGCCCCGTTGAGCAACGATCGCAACATGGAGAGCTTTCTATGCGAGCTACTCCCAGTGATTGGAAGCCATCTCGAAGAACTCGAGATCGACGAGCCTGTGCGATACATTACGTGTCCACGTGTCTTGCAAGTCATCATGAACGCTTGCGTGCACGTAAAGCAGCTCACGCTTCATCACCTTGATGTCGGGAACCTCGATCCAGTGATTGAAGCCTATCGTGAACAGCGAACGGCGTTGATATCGCTCCACCTCACCAACTGCCGCCTCGACCCGTCCACTATGGCTCATTTTGCGACGTTCTTGGCCTACTCGACTGCGCAGAAGCTCGAAAACTTTCGGTTTGACTACTCACGCGACGACCAGGCACAGCCTGTGGTGGACAAGACAGCTCTACTGGAGTTCCTCAGCATGTTGCAAGCCAACAAGACATTGCGAGTGCTCCACCTATCACTCAGCGCGCATCAACACTACCTGGACCAGTTCAAGAAGCATTTCTACGCGCTCGACGGACGAAATCTGCCTGTGAAAGCAGCAGCACTCCCACTTGAAGCAACGCTGGCGTTGCTCAGCGCACTGCGGAGGAAGCAATTCACCCAGGATCCAGATATTGTGCGACTGATCCTTGGATTCGCGGCGTCGAGGGCCAAGCGCGTCGTGATCCTTGACATCGACGGATAGATAGGCCTACAAACTCGTTAGTTGTAGCGTACTGGCGGCTAATCAATGATCGTGATCGTACAGCGTCGTATAAAGTCTGTAAATCACACACGGTATGCTCTAGTTGACTCTGTCGATTGATTCCTACGACTCTGTCGATTGATTCCTACTTATTGAAGGATCACTTCTCGCCGTGGGCTCACACCGGCCAGCTCCATGATGTGGCGTAGATTCCATGTATCGATCTTGCAGCAGGCAGTGGCACTGAGAAGCGCGTGGCACTGGAGCGGAAGGCGTTCCTGGTGGAGCCGCAGTATCTTCGTTTCGACTGCGCTCTCGATTCGACCAAGCGTGAGATGCTGGAGTCGTTTGTTCACGTGAAGCATGCGTTCAAATGCGTCAACGACTTGTAGCGGCATCGGCGTGATGGAGACTATGGCCAGCTCGATAAGCGACTGGGTCAATCCGAGTTCTCGTCTCTGAAGAGCACGAGCGAGTGACAGGAGGCTGGCTTGGTCGCTAAACTCGACGTTCGTGAGCTTTAACGCCTTCCAAGCTGATACACTGGTCGTTTCTAAACTGAAGACACCATCCAGCTCGTTCACAGCGCAGCCATCGATCCATAGCCTTCGCAAAGCACGACACGATTGTGCGATTTGTGGTAGAGAGATGCTACTACCGCGTTGATCCGTGACGTGGACTTCGAGATCTTGCAGCGAACGGCCAAATATGGGGAGATACTGCATGAAGACATCGAGATCTGCGCTGGCGAGGTGTACCGCAAGGTGTTGAAGCCCGCTATTGCCTTCAGAGAGATGTGGAGGAGTTTGGTTCGTGTGCTCGTCGAAGGGAAGCCCACGCAGTGTCAACTTCTTGCTCTTCCAGTTGTCTGGCCAACCCGATGAGCTCAGAAACACTCGTCGGAACGCGCTCATAAACGACGGCGGCATCTCTCCAAACAATACACGGTCCTCCAACTCCACGTGAATGCAGTTGGAGATCTGTGGCAGCGATTCCATTGCGGCTGCGTAGTTTTCTCGGGTCGTGGCGATGATCTTGAGGTGGTCGATCATTTTATTAGTGGGGGAGTTGAAAAACTTCATGAACTTGGCATGGTCAAAGAAGTCCCAAGTGTATGCGAGCTGGATTGCCAGTGTGCCGATCGGAACGTGACCAGCCATGATGTTTCCGATAGATCCAATGACCTCGGGAGGCGTCTCGAGCTCCGTGAGATCCAGATCTATCTTGCTGATCTTCATCCAGCTTGGAGCTTTGCCTAGGCGTCTCACCACGGTCTCCAATGCGTAGTAGTACTCCAAGGTCTCCGCCCGCGACGGCGCAGTGATGAAGGAGATACCCGAGTTGTCCTTTGCTGGCGCTTGCAGGCTGATCGAGAAATTCTCTTGTCCGTGATTGACTGCAGTAGACAGAGACAGAATCTTCGACTGTGCGTCGTGGAAGGTCGCGGAGCTGGTAGGTGGTGGGTCAAGCAGCTTGTGTAGTATGCGAAGCGCTTGCGGATGGTCACCACGCGATGATACTTGAAATGATAGCCGGAAATTGACCGTGGTATGTGCGTTGGCCTTCAGCTTGCCTTGATCGTCTGGATTGGACCACAGGCGGAAGATACTGATCCACTCGCACGGCGGTGCAGCGTCTAGCGCTGTCGAGATCATCCACAGAGCCTCTTGGAGCTGCACTGCCCTACGTCCATACTGCTCGTCCTCCACCGCCACAAACCTCCCGACGTCCACCACGACCACCATCTCATGTTGCTCCGTCGCAGAGGTCGATAAATACGGGCCAAGAAGCGCGCACCACGGCTGCAGGAAGTCCCAGGCCGACGCCATCTTGGAGAATGAGACTGGATTGCTCATAACGGACGGACGGCTCAAAAGGCCTTCTGACGTACCGCACCATCAGCGGGTACCGTTTCGATGGCGTGGGTTACACGCGTCATATCTCTTTCCAATTAGGTCTGTATCCAAATAAAAAGGCAACCGCTACGCTGAACCCACCAAGCCGTTTCAACTTTCTTTTAGCTCCATGTATTTTTCCCTCTGTGGATTCCAATATCATGAGTTTACGGCTACACGGATCTGCTAGAATCTCTTGCCCCATTTAGTTGTGGCCGATGATATCGTACCGCACTGAGCGTCGGACCCGTTGAGCTGCTAATCTCGTGATCATCCCGACGACTTCAGCTTCCCAGGGCAGGTTTTTGGTCTGCAGCACGTCCACAAACGCCATCGTGGACTCGATTGGGAACCGCTCGCTCGCCGCTGGGATCTCCTCGTCGTCATAGATGTCGAATCGTTTCTTGAAGGGACGAAGCGGCTCTGAGACGATCTGGCCAATGCCTGTGTCGTTCACGCCCAAGTACAGTTCAGTGAGCGAGCGGTTGGCTTCTAGCATCGCTAGGATTGCTTTGAGAGAGGGTGCGTCAAGCCCCACGAGCTGCACGCCTTCGTGGAGATCACTAGATGTGTGGTTGATGTGGAGAACGCCGAGTTTCTTAGAGCCGATACACGTTCGATCGCTCAGGAATTCAGCAAACCGGACCACGCTGGCACTGTCCACGGGACACTTGAGCAGATACAGAGACGATACGCGGCTCGTGCCTTCTCGGTACGAATCAATCAGTGGGTCGAGTGTCTGGACGTCCAGACATTCGAGCTTGAAGTGGAAGAGCCCGGTACACAGCGTGACAATCTTGTCGAACGCGTGCCTAAATGGGATGATTCCCTTCTCGCGTCGCAGCTCAAGGTACTCGAGTATGATCCCGACCAGTGGAATCAGGCTACCGAAGAACGCTTCAGCTGCGGCGACGTTACGGACAGTCAACCGTTCGTTCAGGTACGTGAGTCGCAGGAGCTGGAGCTTGATCAGCAACGTGCTCACGATACGACTTGAATCCACTGGCACGTGTTCGACTGGGAGCTGGAATTTGTTGGCGAGAACTTGGCGAAGCTGTGGACACGACTCAAGAATCGCCAGCAATCCTTCCGCTGTGAGAGCTGCTAGCGACGGCGAGTCGATCCGTAGAATGAGTAACGAAGCTCCAAATACGGGAAACAGTCTCGTGACTTGGAGCTGGCTGTCTTGTCGGTACAGATCTAGTTCGAGGTGGAGATGCGTGAGCTTCGAGCTGCCGAACGACGAAGGGTCAACCACACAAACACTACCGACGGCCTCCAACCATTCTTCTCGATCCCCAGTGCTCAACCCAACGCCAGGCACAAGCACTTCGAGCTGGTTCTTGTCAACATCGTCGTAGATCACGTGGCCGTTGATGCTATCTTCAGTGCCGTTCAACTCTCGATCCAACACGGGACTGCGCAACATCAATGCCAGCTCTTCCGACGTGGCTGCAGCCTGCATTTGCTTCATCGCATTAACTTCGTCTTCATTAATGTCCTTGCGGCGCCACTCGACGTTCTTGATGTTGTTGGCGCGACTGAGGAACGCAAGCGCCGTGTAGCTGGCCACCAATGCCTTGGCGTCGTCGTCGGTCTGCTCTCGAAACTGATCGATGACAAGTCGTGAGTACCCTCGACTGAAAGCCACGGCCGACCAAAACCCCGTGAGAATGCCGACATCGATCTTGCCATTAAAGCTCACAGCCAATTCGTTGCCGTCTTCCTGCGTCTCCTCACAGCCGACGCGGCATACAGTCCGCAAGAACAATCGCCACGAACGCAGTGTTAACTGCAACGAGGAAGGCGGGCTCAACTCGAACGCGACTTTGAAAGCACGTGCCAAGTAGGGATTGTGAAGTGCCAGGTTGAGCAGCTTACAGATCGCTTGGGCGTCTTCTTCCCGGTCGATAGCCACCGTTCCCAGGTCCAGCTCCACCAATGCGAGCTGAAACAGAGACGACTTGTGATTCAGATTCTCCAGCACAGTCGCCACTCGTGACCATAGCGCAGCGTTGATATCATCAATGTCTTCTGCGTATTCAGGAACGTCGAGACGCAGGTACAAGTCCATCTTAGTACTCGTGACCACGGTCTCAGATACTTGAGAGAAGAACGCTTCGGCGGCTTCGAGCGATGCGACGGAGTTGATCTCTACAGCGATGACTGGGAAGCCTGAGCGCGGTAGGTCCTTCGCGTAGAGGTAGTTGTCGCGCCACGGACTGATCGCCGTCATCGCCGCTCGATACGCATCGTGATCTGCCGACGCGTGCAGATCCCACAGCGCAACAACAGCGTCACTGACTTGGGCAGCGAGCGCAGAATTGCGAAGGCTGAGAGTGAGCACTTCCAGCGGCGTGTCGGCGCGCAGCGGATGGAAATACGACGCGCGCGCTGCCTTGGTGAGCAGCTCCGTTCGCTCCATTTTGCGGATTCGATGGTTGCGGACGATTGGAAGATGCAATAGTGACACTACCTCGTAAATGTGACATGGGTACATAACTACAATCTGCGACGTGTGAGAGAGTTCTCACAGGAAATGCAAAATTCGACTCTCATGCTATTCAATTTGACTACCATAGCTTCACTTGCCGATACACCGTCGGTCCAACAAACTGCTCGATCAGCCGGAGGACATCGGCTTCCAGGCGGTCTCTTGTAGTCATAGCGAGCGTGTCTGCGATTTGGTTGATCAGGAGACATAGAGTACCAGGATGTAGGCTGAGACGCTCGGAGTGGTGCGCAATGAGTTCGCTGCTCAACGAGTCCTTATCGCAGGACGGGTCTTCTCGGCCGAGTCGCAGGTACCGGAGGTGCGTTCTCCTCTTTAAAGTCTCTAGACACGCAGCTTGGAGCTCCACTTCGTTCCGAAGCGTCGAAAACTCGACAAGATAGTTTGAGATCTTCGTCGACGTGTCTCCAAGACTTTCAATTAGTACGACAGTCGAGGCGGCAGGAGGTCGCTGGACGCGAAGTGCTTCCAGTTTGGTCTCACCGCGTTCAAACAACTCTGGCAGCGTCTCCAATGATGCCGCTTGCACCGCCAGAAGCCGCAAGTTTGGACAAGCCGTCAGGATTGGTCGTAGATCAAAGCTCTCGGGTGACACCACATACGCCTGCTCGTCAAAGTCTTCAATTGGTGAATACGAATCCATCTCCAGACTGTCGATTCGTGTGCCGATGACATCGAGAAGTGGGCCGATCACACTTAAGTCGCTCTTGTCTCGTTCGTTGACTCGAGTCCGGAGGCTGATGCTTGGACACTCGCAGACCTTGTCTCGAATCTGCTGGTTGATCGAGTTGAATACAAGCAACACAGCGTCCACTAATTCGTTCATGTTGTCGGGGCTGACACCAGTATGGAGCACGAGTCGTTGCGGCAGCGCCGATGACATCTCAAGCGATAGAACGTCATCGAGTGTTGCAATGTTCTGGCGCCAGTCTTTGCCAATCTCCATGATGATCACCAGAATCTCTGTGTGCGTCAAACTCGCGTACACTTCAAGCGCGATCATCATCTCCCGCGCGCTGTGGACCTTGAGGTACACGTGCTCGATGCAGGCACGATTGGCTGCATGGACCATGTTCAGTCCATCTTGTCGCGTCCATTGCGAATCCATCGTGAGAGACTTTTTCGAAGCTGGCATTTTGGCCTCCATAGACGCTGTCATCGCTAACGCTGTCCCACAGCTTATCTGAGCATCGACAAAGCGGATCCGCAGCTGGTTGTCCTCAGCTTGTATAGCCTTGTACAGTTGGACGACGCGCTCTGGCAGCGCCACCACTTCTTCTCGCGTCGCACTGTCCTGTACGTTCTGGATGCTAAACACCAGCGCCAGCTCGATGGTCTTATCCTGGACGAATGCTTCGTTGACTTCATATAACTCGAGGAT
Organism: Pythium brachiatum; assembly: GCA_023337615.1. NCBI lineage: Eukaryota > Oomycota > Peronosporomycetes > Pythiales > Pythiaceae > Pythium > Pythium brachiatum. Next base: position 1,284 of record JAADXI010000601.1, on the reverse strand, counting down.
CTTTTCTCGCGCTGCATAAAACGCTTTGGAACGGCACTGGCCCGAAGCCAGCAGCGCTCGCCAATCATCCAGAGTCTCGGAGCGGTCAGAGTTCTCATCCAGATAAAACTTGAGCTGAACACGCGGCAGGATCTCTTCACGAGCACAGCAATTGACGCGAAGCCGGCGGTTTGCGTACAGAAAGTTCTTGTTTGTGTGGCGATGTAGTATTAGCAGCAATCCGTAGAGCTCCACCGCGTCACGGCAGATCGTCATACAGTGCGTGGGCGATGAAAGAGACGCCTCACCCTCCATGGTGTTTGGCCAAATCGCTTTCCGATACACAAGCTTGATGCTCTGGAACTTGGCCTGGAAGGAGGTCCAGCCCGTGCGCTCAACACTGCCATCGAAAAGAGCCGCGTAGCAGCCCAGTGCGTCTTCAAGCGCAGCCAAGTCTTCTGGTACTGCCCCGTGCATCGCGTTGGTTTCTGGTCGCGTCGGGGAGACCATGGAAGAACTGAAATGAGCGATCATGCTCCTCGTAAACTAAGGATGCCAGTGAGATACGCGTGTTGAACACGGCTTTATCTGTTTTATATCAGTGGGTACAGAACGAAGAAACAGACTGGCAGACTGAAGATGATTTTTCGACTGTGTCCTGGAAATCGCCCTCCCCAGCTTCAACTTGAACCCATGATACCATACTTTCTTGAGCTGATACCCTCTCTAATCGAAATTCTGATTGGATATCAACTTGCTGACCACAGTCGAATCCTCTCATTCAGTGCTCTGTGGAGTGTCATCGGTTCTTCTCTTCGAGACTCTTCGAGACTCCTCATGGAGCTGCGCGTGAACTCCACCGCATCTCTAGCGGCTGCGCAGGCGCTGCTAGAGAGCCCCACGATTCCTAAGAACGCGTCACCACAGTCTCAGATAAATGCCCCGCTTGCCGTCTCCCTCACTGAGGGAGACGGCAAGTCTTCATTCTGGGTTTTCCGCCGGAGTACGCAAGCAGTCAGCTCAGTTAAGCCCTCCACGCCCACCACTGAGCGGGAGGCGCAGCCTCGGATCTCCGGGGCACAATACATTGGAGTTTGCCCCCACAAGCAGCATCGGAAATGCTCAAGTACGTCATCATCGTGCCAACTTGCAGAAGGTGAACCATGACCATTTCAAGTCGATGCCTTCTTTTTTCGTCATATCGCCGCTTCGTTGGACAGCAAATATATGCTCTGGCACCTAACGTCACTGTCGGCCACTGAATGGTGTTTCTTTGCTGGTACTAAATTTCAGCAATATTGCGGC
>JAADXI010000600.1:0-18184 GCA_023337615.1 Pythium brachiatum | reverse complement strand
AGGAAGAAGACGAAGATGAAGACAAAGACCACAGTGGAGACGACGAGGACCGAGAGGAGGAGAAGCTCGTGTACGGTTCACTGGCTCGGAGCTGCGCCGCCCACGTGGAAGCTCTGCAACGCGCAGGAGTCGCCAAGTGATTCGAAGGGTGGCGTACGTGAGAAAGACTGCATATCTATGCGCATACAAATGCATCGATGATTTCTAATAACATGTCGTGCAAGCCCCGTACTGCGGGGTTGTTACTATGAAGTACTTCGAAGTACGTATTACACATGACGGAAGCTCCTCGCTTCCGTCTCAGGAGCCTCACCTAACGGTGTAGCCATGATGACGTCATAGTCACTCAAAAGAGGTAATCTTCCTTTTTACCTCTTTATTGTGACCGTCACAGCCGGAGTTGTTTCTGGTGAAGACCATTCATTACCGGTAACGTTATCATTCGTTTCAACGAAAGTAAGCCCAGATAAACTCATATTTGAGCCCAATTTACGACCCTTTTAGTCAATATCGAAGAATAATCCATTGCTGGAGGCAAACCTTTGTATTTTAATAAAATATCTTCCCAGTGGGAAGATTATTGTGGGTGACAATGCCCCCTCCAGTTTGCCAGTGCCACCCAGTCTCGATCGATCCTGACGACTGAAAGGTCGAACTTAACACACACACACACACACACACACACACCATGCGTCGTGAACTAGCAGGCATGGAGGAAGGCAAAGCCGCGGAAGTGGCTCCTTCGACGGTCGGGCCGCAGCGTCGTCTCGTGCGCTGGTTGGCCATAGCCGTGGGCACCATGCTAGCACTCGTGGTGGCGCAGATCGCGGTCTTCGGCGGCTCCTCGGCCACATCGCAAGCCAGTCCGCGCACGGAATCAGCGATGCAAGCCGTCACACTCAAGCCAGAAGAAACGCGCAATGGGAAGCGCTTTGCCTACGTCTTCTACGTCACGCAGAACATGTACGGCTGCTCGGCTTTGAATCTCATGGACAACCTCGTGAACGTGGTGAAGATGGACACCTCGCGCATTGATCTCGTGGTGCTCCACTCCAACCACCTGAGTCAGCGCATGCGTGATCGTATGCAAGCCGCAGTACCTGTGAAGTTCATCGAAGTGCCGACGCTCCACGCTGACGTTCCCGGCAACTCGAACTGGGGCGAATCGCTGACCAAGCTGCTCACGTTCAAGGAGTGGGGTTACGACCGCGTCGTCTACATGGACGCCGACGGCGTGCCCAACCAGAACCTCGACCACTTGTTTGATTTGCCGCGCGCCAGGCTGTACGCACCCATCGCGTATTGGATTACTCCTCAACCATTCTTCACCAGCGTCTTGATGGTGATCGAGCCAAGCAACGCAGTGTTCGATAGCATGATCACGTGGGCACGCGAGACAGGTGGAGCGGCCGGGTACGACATGGATATTCTCAACTCGTACTTCCGCGACTCTGTGAAGATGCTACCGGGCGAGTACTCGGTGCTTAGTGGGCACCTTCGTGGCGCGGCTGATGCCCCCTCTGCGATGAACAGTACGGTCACAGAGCTCAGGCAGCGTGCACAGTTCATCCATTACTCCTGCCTCCCTAGTGGACCGTTTTGCAAGCCGTGGAGCGATGATAGCCGAAGAGAAGTCCCGGGAATGAAGGGGAAAGGCAACGAAGACTTCTTCGTGGCACTCTTTGAGGCGTTCTGGACGAATGAGAAGAAGTGTTAGTGATGGTTGCGCGTACGGTGCTACTAGTAGTACGTAAGCACCAGAGACGGCTCTCTGGCCGAGGAGAATGTCAATACAACCCTGTACAAAACACGCCGTGAAAATTCTTCGTGGAACTTGCTGCTCAGTCATCGCTTCATAGCAGCAACCCACGCAACAAAAGAGAAGGCGTTGGGACCGAGATTGAGTTCATCACGACGCTAACTGTTTCGAGGGAGACCCTGGCACCCCCCCTCCCTTCAATACGCTTGCCGTACTGTAGATTCTGCAGAAGATATTTCGTTTTGGTGCTGGAAGGTGACTGCAACGCCGATCTTTCAGCCCAGCAAAAGCTCTTATTGTTTTACCAGTACCTGCTCGGCTCACGGGCTCGATGTGAGGCAGGCCGCTGTCGCCAACTGAACACACGCTAGGGTATGCGGGGATTACTAGAAGCATGCCCAGTGTAATCGATTGTGTGTATCGGTACAACCATGATTTCCAGTCAACAGCGCCAGTAGGAAGCTGCTCCGCAATTCCCTCGCTTGCTCCTCACACGTCACAGGAAATGCGGCTGTCTCATGATGTAGCCATGATGACGTCATAGTCACTCAGACGCGGTGATATTGGCAACCTCGCTTTTATGACATGCCACTATGACCATTCAAGTTGGCGGCAAAACAGAAACCGTCCACCTCTTACAGAAACCGTCCACCTCTTTTTGAACGAAGCATGACGATCGCGAACATGCGCCGCGCTGGGATGTCAACTTGACGCGCCGATTGCGAGCTCTTCACGCGTCCTCATCCTCTCTCTCTCACCCTCATCGAAGCCGCTTTCGTCATTCGTTCGAACGAGCCGCCGCGCGGTCACCATGGACATCATGATGCGCCTCAAAGGCGCCGGTTTCTCCGTAATCGCCAACGAATTTTGCCAGCGCGAACGCCGTCTAGGCACGGGACTGCCGCTGCAGGACTTCATAGAGATCGTACTCCAAGGTCTTCCCAAGTCCAAGACGTCGGAGGAGAAGTTCGCGAACGTGAACGCGCTCGTGGATCTGTTTGAAGACATGGACATCAACGGCGACGGGACGATGGAGTTTGACGAGTTCACGTCGTTCTGTGTAGACGCTGGCATGGTCGCGACACGCACCAAGACCGCGAGTCTCAAGCACCGGTATGTGCGCAACGCCAGACATGTGATCAAGACCATGAGTGGCGCTGTGGGTGTGGACACAGTGCGCTGGTGTCCGCTGTTCAAGCGCTTCTTCGTGCTCGAAAACGCCGCTAAGAGCGTCAAGATCTTCAGCGCAGACGGCTACATGGTAGGAGAAGTGGTGTCCCAGTCGACGCTTCTTAACGCACCACCGTCAGGCTCTGAGACGTCACCACATACAAAAGACAAGACCAATCGAACGGCGGACCGAGAAATGAGTCCACGGAAAGGCGGCCCGGGACAGGAGAAAGACAGTATTCCACCAGCACCAAGCACCAGTAGTAGCCACGGCGTAGCAGCGACGACAGGGGGCGCGAACTCGGGTATCCTCATCCTGGACGCGGCGTTCTTGTTCAAGTTCCAATGTCTCGCAGTGAGCACGACGGACTTTGTGATCTCGTTCTACAACATGGAGGAGCCCAAGCACCAACAGCGGCTTCGAGCCAGTACGCTGATGGCTTCTGGTAAGAGCGGCCCCGACTACGAACTAATCCCCAAGCTCACGATCACCACGACGACAGCACAGCTCCTACTTCGGTTCTGTGAAGAGGCTGGGCTATTGGTAAGTGCCGGCAATGATTTCATCGTCAACGTGTGGAAGATCGTGGACCTCGAGAACAAAGTATTGTGGAAGCGGCTCGTGCACCACCAGGATATGATCATGGACGTGCTGGAGATCCCGCTCCACGATATGATTGCGAGCTGCGACCTCAACCATACTATCCAGCTCTGGGATATCCACGACTGCCGATCACGCGGCGCGCTCACAGGCCACGTGCGTGGCATCAAACAAATGGTGTTCTCCAAGGACCACGACATGCTGCTCACGGCTGGCTTTGAGTTTGAAGCCTACGGATGGGATATCGCGTCACGCCAAGTGGTCATGAAGCTTGTGGGCCATAGAGCTCCTCTCATTGGCGTGCAACTGGCGCTTTTCCAGACTGAGCGTGCGATCACGGGCGATTCCAGCGGCGTCTTCAAAGTGTGGGATATCTCTCGGGCAATAGGTGGTGGTCTCCATAGCAGCAGCAGTGGCGGTGGGCAAGGCTCTCGACAAGGAGGGCGTAGCGCGTCTCATGCTGTTCTCTTGGAGTCGCTGGATCCCACGCATCAGCTTTCTCGTTTTGAGCCGACAGCGTTCATGTGTCTTCATCCGCACAGCCGGGATGTGTGGGCCACGGCCTCAGGAAGTTCGACGCTCCACCTGTTTCGATCCACGCGAGTTCAGCAGTTCGACGAGATCCCTCTGAAAGCGTTCTACCACTACAACGCCAATCGCTTCATCGTCGTCGCAGGGGCCGTGTGCTCGGTCTGGGATGGTGAAACCGGAGCTTGTCTCGACGAGTTCGCTGATGTTGGCGCGGGAGTTGGTTCAAATACAACAGGGTGTCGACCACCAACGGAAGAAGCGTCGAGCAGTCACAACGGCTGCGCCAGCTCATCGAGCGGAGAGTCTTCAACGGATATCCTGCTGTGTGTTCAAGATGCAAACTGCAAGAAACTCGTCGTGCTCGCGGAAGATGGCGAACTGGGTGTGTTCAACAGTCAGAACTTCGTGCAAATGCGCCGATGTGACGAGAAATTCCGCGGTACGCCCCTAGCGCTCGCGTATCGGAATCAAAGCAATGGCCATCCACCTCCGTCGTGTGGAATTGTCGGGCTGCACTATTGCTCCGAGAACAAACTGGTGATCGCCACGGACTCTCACACCAGCTCGATCTTCGTCATCGATGATGGCAACAACGAGTCGGCCAAAGGAATCAAGGAGACCAACGTTCTTCGTCGGCTCGTGCACATACCTGGAGGGATCGCTGCGAGCGCGTACAGCTACCACGCCAGTATGATCGCCACATTGGACGAGGAGACCACCAACAAGATCTCGCTGTGGGATTTCGAAACGCTTTCATTTGTGAGCGTGTGCCAGCTTGAAGATGATGAACGCGAGCCGGACACCGCACTGAATGTACTCGCATTCTGGAACGAGTTCCCCGTTCTTCTCGCCTCGGATCTTCGTGGGTCTGTGTACTTTTTTGCCGCCATGCCGACAGTGCATGCCAAGACCGGGAAACTGTTACATGCTTTGATCAACGACCACACAGTGAGCACCGGAATCAGCACGGCCAGCTCGTCTATTCCGGAAACGGACGACGATGACGAAGAAGTACGCGAAGCCACTGGAGGTGGGACGTTCATCACCGAGCAAGCTGAGTCAGCAGCGCGGAAATTTCTCCTGAAGCGGAAGAGCCTCCAGAAGGCCACGACGGCCAAGCGTGCAGTACCCAGCGTGGTAGGCAGTGTAGCGTCCCAGCAGAGTGTTCGCGGTGGTGTCGTCACAAGCATGCACATCGTGTTAGATGACAGTGGTGAGCAGCATCGGTACTTGTTGTTTACGGGCGACGAGAAAGGCGTCGTGCGCGTATGGGATCTCAACCAAATGATGCGAAGGCTCTCACTGTTCAAGATTCCAGAAAGCAGTTGCAAGTATCTGCGCCGTGGATACCATCCTCGCGCCATGTTTGCCCACGACTGCACGAAAGAAGCGACTATGAAGCACGCCAACGAAAGTAAGGGGAAAGATTCAAGTGCGACGGGGCTTCTTGAATCCGTGTTGAGCGGAGATGCGCTGCGGGATTCGCGAGTGCTTCCGAGCCAAGCACAGCTAAAGAAGCTCACAAAGCAGCGTGCCGATGCCAAGAAGAAATCCAGCGTGACAGTCACCTCGCAGCTCGCCAAGCTGTTGCCTCCGAATCGTGTTCAGTCGGGTCATGCTCCACCCGCTGCGACGACTGTCGCAGCGGCAGAAGCCTTCTTAGTGGCAAAGCCAGCGGCAAAGCGAGCATCGAGTATCATGAGTCGAAAGGAAAGCAGCGCAACAAGCTCGCAAGGCCAGCAACCGCTGGGTGATGGTAGTCTCGTGAACGCGCGCGCACGAGCTGCGGGTAGCCGCCGACGTTCCTACTGTTTGGAGAACCACGATGTATCAATCATCAATGTCTGGTCGGCGCATAGTGACGGCATTACGAGTCTGGAGGTGGCCAAGAACCCCAACATTTTGGTGACGTGCGGATTGGACATGCGCGTGTTCGTGTGGAATTGGCAAGGAATGTGCCTGGGTAAGTTGTTTGATGCTGAAAACATCGGACCCTGTCGATGGCGCTTCCAGAAGGATGACTCCAAACGGCAAGACGAGCGTCGCGTATTGATCAACGAGCTAATGCAAGAGCTCGAGATGCAGCCCCACCAGAAAGCAAACCGACGACGACAAACGTTGTATCAGGATCACATGAAGCGCAAGAGCCACAAAGATTTACCGCACGTCAACGTGATCCTGCTTGATCATATCGTCAGCAAGCATCCAGAGATTGCGGCCATGGAGAAGGACGGTTTATCCAGTGCCTCAACAGACGAACGGATCAATGCCGAGATGGAAAAGCTACGCCAGCGTAACTATCGAGCCAAAATGAGCATGCTGCGAACGCTCGAGCAGGTATCCACCGCACCAGGAGCGTCGATCAACACAAAGGAAGTCGTGCGCATCCACAGTCTTGCTCAAGTCGGCCCGCTGTTGTGTGTGGACAAATTCGAGACGAAAGACCAGCTGCAGCAGATGAAGTTCGCGGAGAAGGAGGAGCTCACGATGGATCGTCAGTATCTGCAAAACGAACTCGCGATTGGCGTGGATTCGTCGCCGCTCGCGCAGCGTGCGAGTCTGAAATCAGGCAACTTGGCAACGATTAAGAGCCAGATTCGGAACTCCCAGAAGCACGCGGAAGAGATGTTGGAGAACAAAGTGGCGCTGCAGCGCCACGCCATGGCTATGTATTCGAATCTACGCAAGGTGCAGCGCAGATCATCGGCATCGGCAGTGAGAAAATCGTCTGTGGACGTGCACGAGAACATGCTCCTCACCAAACAGACGGGCATTGCCGTGCACGGGAACTTGACGGGAGAAGTGTCCAAGCAGCAGCAAGAGATCGACATGCTTCTCGAACCGTCACCATTCCTGCGAAGAAACTTATCTGAGCAAACGCTGTCGATTCGTCCGCAAACAGCTCCATCGCCACAGCCCAAGAAAACCATCGCACGAGTCAGTATTGCGAATACTCGAGGTCCTGAAGCGAGCAACAGTGACAAGCACCGAAGGCTGCTTCGCCCACTCACATCGAGTGCGTCAGAGGCGTGTCTGTCGAACGATTCCTCGGGTGGGTCCCCGCAAGTCCATCCACGCTCGACTTCACACGTGGACGCGGCGGCGGTGAATCGACGCAGCTCGTTGGATCAGCTGTATTTGGATGAGCTCCAGCGTCAGCAGCAAAGCTTTCCCAGCAAGAACCGTCGTTCTTCAGAGGCAGCCTTTGGAGACGCTGAGAACCCGAGCGCCGATGCAGGTCCGTCGTTCAACAAGCTCGATTCGATCAATGGCATCATCGACATGGCGCAGGCCGTGCTTGATTCAATGGCCGATGCGAGTGCGGAAAGTGTAGCCACGGACGTGCAACCACAAGAACGGCCATCGGTACTATCTGATAAAGCCAAGCGCGGCAAATCGGTCGCCCTGCCCACCCTTCAAGAGACGGAAGATGGGATTCCAGAGGAGGCTGAGGCAGCTCCTTCAAGAGTCAGTGAGAGCGTGCTTCGCGAACACCTTGAAATCACGCGGCAACGAATGGAAGTGGCGATGCGAGACAACGAACGCCTTTGTGAGAGCGGTCCCTCGCATCGATCTCACATTAACAAGCAACGCCACGATGTCGAACAGATGAAGAAGGGCAAGCGGATGGAGGACTATATCCAGCAGAAGCGACGCGAGATGAACAACAATATCGGCGCGGTGTTCAAGCGCACATCGTTCGCGTTTCCGTCTGGCGGCGGCGGCGAGCCTGAAGGGGACGAGAAGCGAAATCTCAAGATCCTAGGCAAGAAAGGACGGAAGGCTGGTGGTTCGTCGACCGAAGGTAGCGACAACCATCGCGCGGCTCAAGTGGCCCAAGCTGAGGTCGAGAAGAGCAAAGTGTTTGGCATCTACGGCGTGAAAGAGGTCATGTCGGTGATCCGACTGTTCTGGAGTATGGACGAAGACGGCTCGGGCGCGCTGTCGTTGGCAGAACTACTGGCGTACAAGAACTACTTCGAGAAGCTCGGCTACCACGACATGACCACCGTGTTCCAAGCTATTGACAAGGACGGAAGTGGGAACGTGACGCTTAAGGAGCTGCTCGAGATCTGTTTCCAGTACGCGACCAAGTACCAGGTGGAAGAAATGCTCAAGCTCGCGAAGCTCGGCGACGTGGCTTCGTACTTTGATGTGAGCCGCAGCAAACGAGGGGGTCCGTTCATGAAAGCAGACCACAACAAGGCCGACCAAGCGGATGATGGTAGCGAGGAAGCCACACTGTCGGCGGAAGATCGTGCAGAGCTGATGGCGATCTTTCGAGTGTTCGATCGCAACGGAGACGGTGGTGTGAGCATGGAGGAGATCGTAGAGGCGCTTCACGTGGAGGAGGACGACGTGATGGTGAGAGTTGCCGCCGCAGAGGAAGCGCAGCTCGCCAGCCGAGATGCGGCGTCGGGAACCAAACGACGAGCGTCCGTGTCCGTCAACGCGCAGCCTCCAGCACAAGCCAGCAAAAGCGGGTTCACAAAGGAAGAAGTGCGCAAGATCTACCAAGATTTCGACAAAGACGGCAGTGAGTCACTCGAATTTGACGAGTTTGTCGCGCTCATGCAAACGCTGTACGGACCACGGCGCTGAACGTGGGTCCAATACATGCACGTGAGAGCTGAGGCGATAGCCCGAATGACGTGGCCGGTTTTTATCGAGCTGCTATTCTGAGCTCACGCACGTCTTCCTGCCAGAGAAGCTTGGATGATGTCTGGGATTGTGCGGGTGAGACGGGTGTGGTATCGTTCCTGCGTCAACATGCGATGTTCCGCCGTCAACCGATCCGTTTCGCGTCGCCAAGGAAGCCATCGATGAGTGGATGCGAAGCCAGGTATCAGGCCACGTCGTCGAAAGTCGATTCAATGCGAGGGACACTACTAGTACTACTCACTTGGTCATTTACATCGTCGGCAAGCAGTAAGGAACAGAGCGAACAACTCACATCGTCATGGCAAGGAACGTGTATCCAGTGGACGACGATCCACCCGCCTCGCCTGGTGGCGGTGCCGCTGCTGGTGAGTATGCCGCAGTCGAGACGCCGCGGAATGGCGACGGTAGCGCACGCTGGCAGCAACCTCCATCGCCGGAGATCGTGGAGCAGTCAGCAACGGCGAAGGAGTTGGACGAAAAGGCGAGCAAAGCGACTGAGGTGACGGCGGTCGTTGCTGCCGCCGCGCCGGCATTCAAGTTCCGGGATCTGTACCGCTATGCGTCTACGATGGACCTGGTCGCGCTGTTCTTCGGTCTCGTGATGACGACGATCAACGGCGCGCTCTTTCCCTGTATGGCACTGATCTTCGGCGAAGCGATCTCGAGTTTCCAGCCGTATGACGACGAGCGAGTGCGGAATGCGGCGTTGCTGTACCTGGGCGTGGCGGTGAGTCTCTTCATCACGGACTATGCCTCGTACGTGCTCTTCCACCTCACGGCCGAGCGACAGATGAAGCAGCTCCGCGAGCAAGGCTTCAAGCACATGCTGTTCTTGGACATCACGTGGTACGACAAGCACGACGCGCTGCAGCTCTCGAGTCGACTCACGGGCGACACGGTCAAGATCAAAGACGGTATGGGCCAAAAGCTGGGCGACTCGCTGCGCTTCACGGCGCAGTTCTTCGCTGGCTACATCATTGGATTTGTGAAAGGCTGGCAGATCTCGCTGGTGATGGCTTGCATCATGCCGGGCATCGCGCTCTCGCTCGCATTTCTACTCACGACCATGCGCGAACGCACCGCGTACGCACAGAAAGTGTACGCTGAGGCCGGTGCAGTAGCCGAAGAAACGCTGGGATCTATGCGCACGGTGGTGTCCAACAATGGCGAGAAGCGCGCGATCGATCTGTACAACAAGAAGGCTTTGAAGGCTGAGGAAGAAAACATCAAGCTCGCACGGCTCACATCCGTGGTGATCGGTGTGTTCTTCGGCAGCATGTGGCTCATGTATGCAGCTGGACTGTGGTTCGGTGGCAAGCGCGTGTCCGACGCCAAGACTGACCCGGGCCACGTCTTCAGTGCGTTCTTTGGTATCCTCATCGGCTCCATGTCGATGGCCCAGATCTCGCCTAATATCTCGGCAGTCGCTCAGGCCAAGGGCGCTGCCGCAGGCCTCTACACGATTCTCGGCACGGAGTCGGCGATCGACGCATCGAAAGACGACGCCGGCATCGTTCCAGAGAGCTGCGAGGGCAAGATCGAAGCCATTGGGGTGCATTTCACGTATCCCAGTCGTCCGGAAGTCTCGATCCTCAAGAACTACAACGTGCGCATCGAGCGAGGCCAGACAGTCGCGTTTGTTGGCGCCAGTGGTGGAGGAAAGAGCACGCTGATCTCACTGCTCGAGCGCTTCTATGACCCGTCCAAGGGCCAGATCTTGCTCGATGGCAGAGACATCAAGACGCTCAACGTCAAGTGGCTTCGGTCTCAGATCGGGTTGGTGTCGCAAGAGCCCGTGCTGTTTGCGACGACGATCTTCCAGAATATCGCGTTCGGAAGCACAGGCATCACGCGCGATGACGCTACTGCTGCCGCCAAGCAGGCGAATGCCCACGAGTTTATCATGCGACTCCCTCAACAGTACGACACGTTGGTTGGTGAGAAGGGGATCTCGTTGTCGGGCGGCCAGAAGCAGCGCGTCGCTATCGCGCGTGCGATTGTGCGGAACCCAAAGATCTTGGTGTTGGACGAAGCCACGAGTGCGTTGGATAACGAAAGTGAACGCATCGTGCAGGCGGCGCTCAACGATCTCATGACCAAGACGAAGATGACGACGCTCGTGATCGCGCATCGGTTGAGTACGATTCGCCACGTGGACAAGATCATCGTGCTCTCAGGCGGAGCAGTCGTGGAGGAAGGACCCCATGACGCGCTCATGCGGATCAATGGTGGAGTCTACAAGAACTTGTACACGATCCAGGAAGGCAAGGCGGAAGAAGATGCGGCGATAATGCAAGAAAATGAGCTCCAGGTCCTCCCAGATCATGCGGCAGACGGTGTGGAAGACCGCACTCGAACCAACAGTGCGCGACAGTCAACCGACATCTCCGATATTGCGGGTCGAAGCACCCCACGAGATGATGAGGAGATTGCCGCACCGAGCTTTACGCTCACGAAGGCAATCGCACTGGGTGGACCTGAGCGCCGCTTCTTCTTGGTTGGCTGCGTAGGCGCAATGGTAGTTGGTGCCAGCATGCCCGCATCAGCGATTCTCATCTCTGGCTTGGTGAGCTCCATGACTGAAAAGTACATGCTCTACAACATCTCCAAGAACCGCGTGTACCTGGACGAGCTGTATGACCAAGTCCAGATCTACGGAGCGTGCTACGTGGGTGGCGCTGGTGTGCTACTGATCGCGACTGCCGTGCAGCAGTATTGCTTCAAGTACATGGCTGAGAAGCTCACCTCCCGACTGCGAGACATGAACTTCACGGCGCTGTGCCGCCAGAACATCGCGTTTTTCGACGAGACCAAGAATGCAACGGGTGCACTGACGGCGGAATTGGCCACGAACGCCACCAAGGTCGCTCTGTTGTCCGGTGATGCGCAGGGCCGAGTCGTCCAGGCAGCCTGTACATTCATCGCAGCTATCGTGATCTCGTTCACGCTCGGCAGCTGGCTGCTCACGTTCGTCATGTTGGCGGTGTTTCCTCTGCTGATCATGGGCCAGTACGTGCGCATCAAGCAGATGAAAGGCGACATTGGCTCCGACCATCTCGCTGATTCGGGCGCTCACGCTTCCCAGGCACTGAGCAACATCCGCACGATTGTGTCTCTTGGCCTGGAGCGCAACATGGTGGAGAAGTACGGCGAGCTGCTGCTCGCTCCACTGAAAGACGGCACGAAAGAAGCGAATACCAACGGCCTCGCGCTGGGCTTCAGCTCTGGAATTGTCTTTGCCGTGTACGCGCTGGTGTTCTGGTACGGCGGCAAACTGGTCAGCCAGGACAAGATCTCGTTCCAGCAGCTCATGCGGTCGCTCATGGCTATCATGATGTCGGCGCAGGGCATCGGATCGGCAGCGTCGTATCTTGCGGACACGGGCAACGCCAACAAGGCGGGATCTGCTATTTACGATCTGGTGGAGCGCAAGCTCTCGATCGACTCGTTCGCAGACGATGGACGCAAGCTGGAGAAAGTGGAAGGCAGGATCGAGTTCAAGGACATCACGTTCCGCTACCCGACGCGAATTGAAGTGCCTGTACTACGCCACTACAATCTAGTTGTGGAAGCTGGCCAGACTGTTGCGTTCTGTGGGCCGAGTGGTGGTGGAAAGAGCACGTGTATCTCATTGCTCGAACGGTTCTACGATCCGATCAAGGGCCAAGTACTGCTGGACGGCCACGATATCAAGACACTGAATCTCCAGTGGCTGCGTCGCCAGATCGGTCTCGTGGGCCAAGAACCGACGCTGTTTATTGGCACGATCGCGGAGAATATCGCTTACGCAGTGGAGACGATGCCGTCGCAGGAGGAGATCGAGGCTGCGGCCAAGATGGCGAATGCCCACACGTTCATCACCAACTTCCCCGATGGCTACAATACTCAAGTGGGCATGAAAGGCGAGAAGCTGTCGGGCGGCCAGAAGCAGCGTATTGCCATCGCGCGTGCGATCCTCAAGAACCCAAACATCCTGCTGCTGGATGAAGCCACGAGTGCGCTGGACTCGGAGAGTGAGAAGGTTGTGCAAGAGGCGCTGGACAAGGTGGTGGCTTTGAAGCGCCGCACCACGATCATCATCGCGCACCGCCTGTCGACGATCCGCAAGGCGGACAAGATCTGCGTGGTGAACGGCGGCAAGATCGCGGAGTCGGGCACGCACAACGAGCTGCTGGCGATGGGCGGCATCTACAAGAAGCTGGTGGCCAAGGAGTGATGCTACTGATCAAGTTATGGCTACATCTCACGGAAGAGCTCACTTGCCGCATCCTGAAGAAGGACGGAGATACGACTCCACTTCCGTGTCCTGATATAAAACGATTTACTACGCAGTATGCTGATCTCACGCTTTCTCGGTCTCCGATAAATGTGCTTCCTAGTCTACGCTGCTACACTCTGGAGCCATGACGATCGCTGCTCGTTTTCTATAGCTTCATAGCTTCACGTCCTTTCGTTCTGTTGGCGGTTCTCGACCTAGGAGGTAACTAGCATTTCTCCGTCTCTGTCTTGTAGAACGCCTCAAAGAGGCCCACGAAGAACGTGTCTTCGCCTCGCGTCTTCAACTCACTCAGGTTCTTACGGCTTTTCTTCTCCCACGGCTTGCAGCACGACCCGTCCTGGCGACACGAGTAGTGGATGAACTGCGCGCGCTGGTTGAATAGCTCCGCGACTGTGCCGCCCAGTACACTGGCGGCGTCCGGCGTGCCACTGATGTGCGTGCTGAGCACAGCGTACTCGGCCGGTAGCATCTTGAGCATGCTGGCCCGGTCGTCGCGGAAGTACATGTTGAGAATGTCCATATCGTACCGCGCGTCGGGGCCTTTGGTGCGTGCCCACGCGATGATGCTGTCAAACAGTTTGTCGCTTGGCTCGACGACCAGCACGACACTGGTCAAGTACGGTTGGCCATGGGCAAACCAGTACGCAATAGGAGCGTACAGTGTTCTGGCTGGCAAATCAAACAAGTGGTCGAGGTTCTGCATGGCCACACCGTCAGCGTCCAAGTACACGACGCGGTCGTAGCCCCAGGCGCGGAACACGTTGAGCTTGGTGAGCGACTCGAGCCAGTACGGACTACCCTGGTCGTCCGAATGGATGCTGTCGACTTGGATGAAATGCACGGGCACGGCGGCCTGCATGCGGTCGCGAATGCGCTGGCTCACGCCGCTCGAGTGGAGCACCACGAGATCGATCCGTGAGGTGTCCATCTTCAGCTCGTGCACGAGTTTCTCCATGAGATTCAGCGCCGAGCAGCCGTAGATGTCCTGCGTGAGGTAGAACATGTACGCGAAGCGGTTCGTGCTGCGCGTGGCCTTGCGCGCGCGCTCGAGCTTGGTGGCGACAGCGCGCTGCGACGCTTCTTCTGGGAGTGTGTCGGGCGTGACAATGGAGGAGGAGCTGCGGAAGAGTGTGAACTGCGTGACCACGAGCAGCAGCACAGCGGCTACGATGAAGAGCATCCAGCGGAGCACGCGGCGCTTACGCACGGATCTGGATGGAGACACGCGCGTGGCGACGCCTTCCTCCATGCTGGTTACCAGGCGGCGCATTGTTGATACGATGCGTATTATTGATCCTTTGATTGAGGAGAGGTCCAGGCCCGAATAGTAGCCTGTGTGTGGCATTGTGGGTGTGGGTTGATGGGTTTGATTTGAAAACCCGACCCGTTTCCGCGAAGGAAGGGACTTCAAAGTCACGCCCGCGGGTTCAACTTGGCGGAAACGAAGCATGAATATGCGCCGCGCGAGGACGTCGACTTGACGCGCTGATTACGAGCTCTCCACGCGTCCTCATCCTCTCGCTCTTATCCTAATCGACGCGGCGTTCTTCTCGCGTTTGAATGAGCCGACTGCACACGTGAGTAAGCTTGGATTTGCATGGACAGCCAGCCGGTCACGGCTGTGGTTGCGACGGCATGGTTGGGCGTTGCTCAAGAACAGAGAGGAGACTTGAACGCCGGATGACGGGGCCAAAGGCTGCTGTGCCGTTTGCCTCAAACGACAGAGCCGCATTGGTCCTACCTGTCGTCCAGCTCGAGTTCAAGTCTCGTGCTATGACAGCAAGCTAATAAGGCACAAATTCCATGGCACTGTGACTTAGTGTTTTGTTTGGTACACCGGTACATGGAAGTGGACGCAAGCCCCTCACGAGCCCTTTTTCCTCTCTGTCTTCCAGAGCGCCTCGAACATTTCCACACGGAAGAGATCTTTGCCTCGGCTTCTCAGCTCCGAGATTTCATCGCGAACTCTGAGTGCTCCCCGGTTTACAAAAACTGGTCAGCTGGTGTGCACGCATATTATTATTGTAGTGCCATATCAGACCCGGAATCCGTGCCTTTCTCACGTACTGTATCCACTTGAGCAGGTTGCTGAACAGCGCGTCGCTGGGCTCGATCACCTGCAAGGCACTGCTGAAGATCGGCTCTTGACTTCAATACGCAATAAGGGGTGTGTCCACTTTGGCAGACCGAAGATCAAACAAGTAATCGAGGTTCTTGGTGGGCATGCAGTGCGCGTCCAAGTACACGACGCGTTCAAAGCCCCAATCGCGGAAGACGCTGAGCTGGGTCAGTATCAAATCGTTGGGATCGTCTGTGTGGATACTGTCGACTTCCATAAGCCGTACGGGCACTGCAGGCAGCCTCCACACGGTTCAACATGTGCTCGCTGACTCTGCTGGAGTGGAGCACCACACCAAGTCAATGCGCGCCGTGTCTGTCTTGAGCTTGTACATCCATTTGCTGCAGCACCGAGTAGCCAGAGATATCTTGCGCGACGTAAAACATGTACTGCTCTTCAGACTTCAGCTTTGCGAAGCCGAAATCGGACTTTTAAGTCCGATTTGGCACGCTTCGATAAAAATCGAAGCGTGCCCCCGGCATTTCAACTTCAACGTACCAAATCTCCCTTCGTCGAGTGACTAGACACACTCAATTAGGTCACTACAGGAAGGTGGCTCGTGGAGGTCACCTAACATAGCACCATCACCTCTGTCCCTGTCTGATGGGAACCATGCGCCGTCCATATGGCCCTTCCTATATTCCTCCCTTTACGAACATGACTGCTTTCGTTCAGCAGAATTTATATTTATAACGCTTCAGAACGACCGTGGAAGTTCCTAAACCAACGACTGTGATCTATTCCAACCCCGACCGTGCCAAGACGACTCCCGCGTTCGAGTGACACTGTCATCATGGCTACACTTTCTGACTTTGTGTGACGTGTGAGACGATCGAGAAGTTCGGCAGCACGAATCGAGAAACGATTGCAGATCTATCCGCGATCTGTGTGTCTGCGTTCTTGTGACGTATTATTATTATAATACGTAGTATCTGATTAGTCCGCGACTCTGGCGCGTTGCACAGCTTCAACGTGGGCGGCGCAGCTCCCTCCCAGCCCATCTTTCCGTTTCGGTCCTCGTCGTCTCCATCATGGCCTTCTTCATGGCCCTCCTTTCCTTCTCAAGACGCTGAGGACCACCCAGAGCGTTCATTATAGAAATGAAAAGAAGTGCAGCGGCGTACCTCCGCATTGTGCTATCCACACACTGTATTTTCCTCTAATGGTTGTATAGCTCGTCGTCTAGAAAACTGGTGCTTCGAAGTACCATACTACTAAACGTACACGCCACCATATCCCTCTACGAGAGTCCCGGTAGTCGCGAGCCAGAGCCCACTAACACTTTTTCTCCGTCTTCCAAAACGCCTCGAAGAGTGCCACAAAGAAGTCTTCGTTGCCTTTTCCCTTCATGCCCGGGATTTCCCGACGACTATCTTCGGCCCACGGCTTGCAAAACGGTCCATCGGGGAGGCAGGAGTAATGGATGAACTGCGCACGCTGCCGGAGTTCTGTGACCGTACTGTTCATCGCAGAGGGGGCATCAGCCGCGCCACGAAGGTGCCCACTAAGCACCGAGTACTCGCCGGGCAGCATCTTCACAGAGTCGCGGAAGTACGAGTTGAGGATATCCATGTCGTACCCGGCCGCTCCACCTGTCTCGCGTGCCCACGTGATCATGCTATCGAACACTGCGTTGCTTGGCTCGATCACCATCAAGACACTGGTGAAGAACGGTTGCGGATGAATCCAATACGCGACGGGTGCGTACAGCCTGGCGCGCGGCAAATCAAACAAGTGGTCGAGGTTCTGGTTGGGCACACCGTCTGCGTCCATGTACACGACGCGGTCATATCCCCACTCCTTGAACGTGAGCAGCTTGGTCAGCGATTCGCCCCAGTTCGAGTCGCCGGGAACGTCAGCGTGGATCGTGGGCACTTCGATGAACTTCACGGGCACTGCGGCCTGCATGCGGTTGCGCATGCGCTGACTCAGGTGGTTGGAGTGGAGCACCACGAGATCAATGCGCGAGGTGTCCATGTTCACCACGTTCACGAGGTTGTCCATGAGATTCAAAGCCGAGCAGCCGTACATATCGCGCGTGACGTAAAACACATACGCAAAGCGCTTCCCAGTGTTCTTCTGTTCTTGCTTGAGTGTGACGGCTTGGACTGCTGATCCTGCCAGCGAATTGGCGTGCGTAACCACGGAGGAGTTGCCGGCGATCATGATTTCCGACAGTACGAACGCCAGCATGAAGCCCATGGACAGGAGCAGCCAGCGCCCGAGCCGGCGCTGCTGCCCGACCGCCGATGGAGCCGCAGTGCCTTCCTCCGTGCCTGCTACTTGGTGATGCATCGTCAAGCAGGTCGCTTCTGTTGACGGCGTGATCGCGATTCGCGAGTGGGTGGGAGTGGACTCCGCGCTGGGGGATTGTGGGTGTGGTGACGAAAGCCCTGGCGGTACCATTCCGCACACCTGGTACACTGTACCATACACGTGACTGCAACTGTCGTCAATGCAGACTGTGCATTTGCATATCAGCTGGGGAGGTCCGTTATTTGAGCTGTGACAGATGATTCAACAATACATCTGTCACGTCTGACTAAAATAGTACTGAATTACTTCGATGTAATGCTTTAAGCAGAATTATCGACACCCAAACCTTCAGGATACAGTGAATTTCGAGAATACAAATCTAGAGAACTATGAAAAGGGTCCTGTTATGGCACAGCTCGTCCTTTATCACCTTGGTTTGCAAATGGTATGACGCTGGCCACGTAGTGACCTGTCACAAAGAAGAGGGAGACTAACGCCGCACAAGAGTGACAGTGACGTCACCATGGAGCCATGGATGGCTACACTGTGACTTGAGGCAAGCAATTTCAGAATGTAACTTCCTCGCATGCGATTGATAGAACTGGACACTAGCAACCCTTGATGAATCCGTACTTTTAGTATACTCAGTTGTTGTCTCATCTAGTGATCACTTGGCGACTCCTGCGCGTTGCAGAGCTTCCACGTGGGCGGCGCAGCTCCGAGCCAGTGAACCGTACACGAGCTTCTCCTCCTCTCGGTCCTCGTCGTCTCCACTGTGGTCTTTGTCTTCATCTTCGTCTTCTTCCT
>JAADXI010000599.1:0-18186 GCA_023337615.1 Pythium brachiatum | reverse complement strand
TACGGCGAACCAGCGCCAGGCACTCACGACGTTTGTCAGGCGCGCGTGGGGTCCACTCGCCGGAGAGTATGAGCGCAACTACGAGCTCGACACCGCCGAGCCGCTCGAGCTGCTCGAGTGGTTCATCGCCAAGGTGTCGAAAGACGTCGGCCACGATGGCAGAGGAACTGGCAAGAAGCACTTCGATGCGAAGCGACGCAAGCCAGAGAGGAAGGAGCACCAGGCCCCAGCTGCCGAGCGAGCCCATGGTCATGCTGCTGTGGTAGAGCGCAAGCGCAAGCCTCCGCACAAGCCGAACACCAACTTCAACAATGGCAGCAACCGCAAGGGCCAGTTCGCTTGTTTCAAATGCGGCTCGTTCAGCCACACCGCCAAGTACCATGACCAGTACCTGAACAACAACGACGACAAGACAAAGAAGTACGGGCCGCAGGGTGACTGCGGTGGTGATCGTGCGTGAGAAGTAGGCGTCAGGTGGCACTCGCCTGTCCTTTTGGACACGGGTGCGTCGCACCACCTGACGGGCCGTCTTGAAGACCTAGACGTCAACAGCGACAACGAGTTGCTCGCTGTACGAGTCGCGGATGGAAGGACAGTCGTGTCACGGAAGAAGGGGACGATGCGCATCAAGGCGCTCGTCGAAAACAGTCAGAGAGAAGTAACCCAACAAGACTTCGTTCTCGAGAACGTGTATTACATTCCTGGCCTTCCACACACACTGGTATCCATCTCTACGCTGCTCCGCACAGGCTACGCCATCGACATCCACGCGCAGTGTGCCACCGTGTCCGGTGGTGCTCGTCGCCGCACGAGCTGCATCGCTCGCGTCCACGAGGGCGTGTACGAGGTTGTGACCGCCGACTTGGATCCGGGGATTCAGTCTGGACTCGCACTGTCCGCAGTCGTGCTGGGCCGATCGCTTGAGATCTGGCACCGGCGACTCGGCCATGTCAACTATAGGACTCTGCGTGCCTTGGTACAGAGCGGTGCTGTGCGCGGACTGAAGATCGGTCCTGGAGCCAAGCCGCCGCGATGTGTCGTCTGTGCCTTGACCAAGTCAAAGCGAGCGACGATACCGGACACGAGCGACAGCGACAAAAAACCCGCAGACAGTGTGCTTCACGCCGACCTCGCTGGGCCAGTGGCCCGATCTCTGAGCGGAAACAGATACTACCTCGTCTGTGTATGGCGCGGGTATGTCCAGGCGTACTGTATGAAGCGTAAGTCGCAAGCGAAGACTCACATGAAGGCATTCCTGTCTCTCATCGAACGCCAGGCATCAGTCCCGGCGTCCGAGATCAAGATCATACGCACTGACGGCGGTTCAGAGTTCATGAACCAGGACTTCCGGAGACTCGCACAGCGCCAAGGCATCATACTCCAGCGAACGAACAGGTACTCGTCCTTTCAGAACGGTGTAGCAGAGAGAGCGATCCGGACGGTGACAGAGATGGCCTCGGCCATGCTGACGGACTCGGCGCTACCGCACCGACTCTGGGAGACAGCCGTCACGCACGCAGCTTACATCAGGAACCGTGTGCCCAAGCGCGGGAGCACGCGACTCGCATGAGAAGATCTTCGGCCAGAAACCAGACCTCGCCAAGATCCCGATCTATGGACAAGCTGTGGTGGCAAAGGTGCCGGACAAACTTCGCAAGAAGACTGATCGCTTTCGTAACCCGAAGGGCGAGCTGGGAGCCTTCGTCGGCTGCAACGACGCGGTCAAGGACTTCGAGGTGTTTGTGCCAGGTCCAGGCAAGGAAGTGTTTGAGTCCCGCGACGTCGACGTGCTCGACAGGATGCACTTCGAAGTGGATCCACCCGAGGAGGAGGACGACGTGATCGAGGCGCCCGAGAGCGAGGACGAGCACGACCAGGACCCAGCGACAAACGACGCCGACGCGGACCAAGTGGACAGCCGACTGCAGAGCCAGCGACGCTCCAAGCGCATCGCTCAGCGATCAGTGAGAACGGCCGCCGCGTTCGCCGTGCTTGCTGACGTCATCAAGGAGCCGCTCAATCTAGCTGAAGCTAAGCGATCCCCGCAGTGGTCACAGTGGTCGCAAGCCCTGAGCGAGGAGGTCGATGCTCTATTCGCTAATGGAACGTTCGAGTGGGTAGAAGCTCCGGGGGACGCAGATGTGCTCGACTACACGATCCAGTTTCGAGTGAAGATCGGTTCAGACGGCAGTATCACGCGCTACAGGACCAGACTGTGTGCACGAGGCGACAAGCAGCTCCCGTTTCTACACTTTCTAGAAACGTACGCTCCAGTCATCGCCTTGAACTCGGTCCGAGTCTTCTTCGCGATCGTCGCTCGGCTGCAGCTACAAGTGCGACAAGGTGACGTGCCTTCAGCCTACGTGAAGGCCGAGCTACCAGAGCGGTTGTTCATGAAGCCCGTGAAGGGATACGCGAACGCAGGACAAGAAGGAAAGGTGTGGCGTCTACGGAAGGCGCTATACGGGCTCAAGCAGTCGGGTCGAGAATGGAACAAAGAGATCGACGCGTACCTCCGTAGCTACGGCTTGAAGCCAACCGCAGGTGACCCTTGCCTCTATTACGCTGTTGTTGCTAACTCGGTGCTACTCGTGTGTCTATACGTAGACGATCTCTTGATCGCTCATGCTGATGAGGAGCAGTGCCTGCGGCTGATGGCCGCTCTCAACATCAAGTATGCCGTCAAGGATCTCGATGCACCCAGTCAGTTCTTGGGCATGTCGGTGGAGCGACCGTCGACCGGTGTGATCAACCTCAGCCAGTGTGCCTACATCGAAGAAGTGCTCCATCGCTTCGCCATGGAAGAGACACGCCCAGCAACTACCCCCATGGTGCCCAACACGCGCCTGGACTTCGTGGACAAGCCAACTACAGCAGAGATCGAGGAGATGAAGCGGATGCCTTACCGCCAGGCGATCGGCGCGCTGCTGTATCTCACCAGCGTGAGCCGCCCCGACATCGCGTTTGCAGTCTCGCAACTCGCTCGCCACTGCGCCACCCCTCGCAAGGCCGCTTGGGACGCGGTCAAGTTCCTCCTACGCTACCTCGGTGCGACCAAGGACTACAAGCTACGACTCGAAGCCACCAGCAACGACATGAAGATCTGCAGCGACGCCGACTGGGCGAACGACGTCGTGGACCGCGTGTCGGTGTCGGGCTACGTGGTCTACCTGTACGGCTGCCCAATGGCGTGGTGCTCGAAGAAGCAACAAGTGGTTGCCAAGTCATCGACCGCCGCCGAGTACATTGCCGCGGACCTCGCGATCGAAGACGCCATGCTCATCAAGCTGATCGTCGAAGAAGCCCTCAACACAAAGCTGCCCACGACACTGCTCATGGACTCGCAGCCCGCCATCGCTCGGCTCAAGCGCGACGGTCTCTCGGAGACGCAGAAGACTGTTGACGTACGGTACAAGTCTGCCAAGCTCGGTCTGAAGCAGGGCCTCTACGCTGTGAACTACTTGCCGAGGGTAAGACGGGTCGGATCCGGCTGACGACGACAGAACATGCTCTCCGGTATACGTACTACGTGGAAGGAGCCCGCACGATTCCACCGGATTCGGACTGGGCGACTGGTGACTCCATTGCTGCTGATCATGCGTGCAGCGTGGGCGCCACCGCCGCGACATCAGTTCGTCCAAAAGCAAAGCGACCTCGACTCCAGTCAGCGTACGACGCGTCTGAAACAAGTTACGATGGGCATGAAGAGACCAAGAACAGTGAGCCGCCTGGTTTCTCGTACGTACAGGCAATGGCGGATGCTGCACCGTCGCATCCGGAGCCGCCTCACGAGCCGGTACCTCCCGTTCAGCGGGCTCCCGTTCGTGCCTCACGCATGCAGACGGTGAACGCCAACATCAGGATCCAGCCTACTACTTCTCGCATCCAGGCTTCACCTGGAATTCGGTCGACGGCCGTGCTCGGCTCTGAAGCAGGGCTGACAACGGTAGCGGGTGCGGCTACACCGTCTCAAGCGGCGGCGATTCTTCGGGATCAGCTCCGAGACAACCACGAGTTGCTCCAATTGCTGCGGATGGTGACCGGCGGTTCAAATGAAGACGAAGACAGCGGTAACCGTGGCAAGCACATCCACAAACCAAGCGCAGCGGTTCGACGGACGCACGAGCACTTCACGGCCCCGGAGTATAAAGGTATGTCACCTCATGCGTTCGTTCTACGCGTGGCTGCGTCTGCTGCTCTTCAGTGTTACCCGTACCCCGCAGTCATCCAGCTCCTGTATCGGCTCGCGTTCGGAAAAGGAGGACTGTCGTTCATGCACCTGCACAGCATCACGTTGTTGGAAAGGATGGCGTTGCAAGAATCCAACCGAGTCAACATGATGGACTACGGCGCGCATGTCGTGGCACCTCCAGCTCCCAAGGCCGTGTCGTGGGCGGCGGTGCAAGACGCGGCCAATAGGTTTGTGATGTATTGCAACACGTTCACGGATGCGACAACGGCAAGTCTCGCAGCAACGATCGCGGGCTTCGTAGCAGCTATGCAGGCGTTCGGCAACTGGCCCGAGTCCCACTTGCAGACGATGGTTTACTGGATAAACGACCGTCTAGAGGCCTACGGGATTCTCGTCGACCAGCTCGTGCACGAGGGTGTTGGCAATCCACGCGATGCTCTGGCGTGGTTCTCGCCGAGTAATCCAGATCTCGTCCCGCTGCAGAGCTTGATGATCCGGAGCGAGCTGATTGCACTACAGAACATGCGTCAACCACCTGCCGTGCACAGTAGTCTCCAGCAGCGACACACGAACAACTCGACGAACCCGCCAGGCCAACTGCGTACGGTGCTGTCGGCCACGGTGAAGAACCACATCCCAGTCCAGAACAACAATGAATTGTGCCTGAGGTTCGCGTCGAAGAAGGGATGCAAGTTGAAGGGTCCAACCTGTGGCTTCGGGGCCCAGAAGCGTGGTCACTTCGTCGAAAAGCCTCTACCGTCCGTTGTCAGAGCGTACATCGAAGCGAAGTTCGGACCGCTCTCGGCTGCGTACGAAGAGTCTAACTGATGGGGCGGGGCGCGTCCGAACCACCTGACGCGTCCGAAGCCCTCCACGGCGACGGCGATCAGAAGCAGCCCAACGCATGCCAGAGCATCGCCGAAGAGTACTACTCATCGGTACAAAGTGCGATGGCCACGTGAAGGAGAGAAATGTTCTGATCGTCTCGCGACCGAATCCCCTCCAGCGGAGCCGGATACCAAGGCCTGCGAGACGGCGACTCCAGACGGAGTCCCTCGCAGCAGTGCGGTAGTAGTGATGGACCAGTGCAAGCCATCACTACGCAGAAGCCCACTCGATGGTGTGTGCCGGCGGCCAGCCATATCTTCTGCTCAGCGAGCAGAACCCCCGTCACCTGGAGAGGATGCCCGTCTTCTAGGGTGCCACGGAGAGGTCTGTGCCATGACGGCGGACGAACAGATTCGTGATCCAGCTGACACACGCCTGTCTCTTGAAAGGATCCTAAGGATTCATGAAGACATTCGTGATCTCAGGATCGCAGTGGCACTGGCTATGTGCAAGTTTCGGCCATCGTGTCACCAAGACAGCAGCGGAGATGGACTGGACCTTCTAAAGATGGAACAAATGACGGCCCTGGCGGAACGACCCGGTTCATCTATGGCCGACGTTATCAGACTCGCCCGAGGCGAGTCCGACCAAGATCCCAGACCCAACAAGGCTCTCCGTCCGTCCGGCTCCTAGCTGACTATCCCCACGGTGACCTGATGGTGAGGGCGGCGACGTACGGCTTACAGCCCTCGTGGATGCAGTCTGAACCAAGCCAAACCGACCGTCCTGGAAACCACCGATCGGCCAAGCAGTTTGCAGACTCGGTCGCAGCATCCGGGCCGGACAAGATGGCGGACAATACCTAGTAGTGGCAGACGCAGTGCTGAAGACGTGGAGAGCAGTACAGGTCAGTCCTCTCGGCGCGGTCGAAAAGAAGGACGTCGATCCGAACGTCGAGATCCGACTCATCCATGACCTCAAGCGGCCGTTCGGAGAGTCAACGAACGAAGCGACGAACCGCAGCACTCTACCGACCATCAAATACCGGCCAGTGGCGGAACTCGCGCAGCGCATTGAGGAACTTCATGCTACTGACAGTTCCAAACCGATCAAGCTGATGAAGGGCGACGTCAAGGGGGCGTTCCGGCACCTCATGCTATCGGCATCCAGTGCAGCGTGGATGGGAGCTCAACTGGGAAAACAACAGGCTCTGCTCCTCGATCTCTCGGCGCCGTTTGGTTGGACCAGCTCACCTACGTACTACGGTGTGTTTGGGGGAGCCATCACGTGGCTGGTGCAACGCGAGTCGCCGGCGACACTGTCCGTCCACGAGCAAGACACCGAGTGTTTCTTCGGGTACGAATGGGTCGACGACCACGTCATGATCGAACACGACTCCGGCAACCGACTCAGCCTCGCGGCGGTGGCTTTACGTACCAGCATGATGGCGGTCTTCGGTCCACGTGCACTCAATGAAAAGAAGTTCTCCCAGTGGCAGAGCCGCGTTGAAGTGCTTGGTCTCGAATTCGACGCAGACCAACGCACGATATCGATGCCCGAGTCCAAAATATCCAAGACGTGCGAGCTACTAACGGCCATGACACGACTGCAGCGTACCACACGCAGTGATCTCATGAAGCTCCTAGGGTGCCTACGGCACGTGTGTATCTGCTCAAGAGCTGTCAAGCCGTTCTACCAGCGCCTGCAGTCACTGTGCACCTCGGCTCCACTCTTCGGCTCAATCGCGATTCCAGTCTCGGCTCACCAAGATCTCTCGTGGACCCACGCCTTGCTGACCTTGGGCCAGTTCCGCGACCTCCCTACCGCGATGTTCGCCGTCTGGCCAGCTCCTGACGTGCATCTCTACATGGACGCGTCGAACATGGGGCTGGCCGTCTTGGATCCTGCGGTACAGCGATACATCCAGATCAAGTTCAGTGACGCCGAACTCCGCCTCATCAGCGCAGTCGGCTCTGGCTCCGACTTTACGATCAACGTCCGCGAACAAATGAGCGTGGCTCTCGCTGCTTCGGTCTGGGGCCCTAAGTGGGCATCGAGATTTGCCGGCCCCGTTGGCCACATCTGGTGCTGGATCGACAACACCACGGCCGTTGCAGTGACCAACAGACTCTCCAGTCGCAACAGAATGGCGCAAGAACTCAACCGATGCATCGGCTACACAGAAGCGGTCTACGCGTTTCGCGTACGGTGCATTCACCTCCCGGGCAAGCTCAACACAATGGCGGACGCGGCGTCGCGCGCGTGGGCGCCGCCTCATACTAACCTATGGAATGATATGAAACAGGGATGGCGACAAGACCACGTGCCACCGTCTCTCAGGACGCTCTACGAGCCACATTCGGACGACTTCAACGCCAGGGCCTGGCAGCCAGCACGACCAAGAAGTACGAAGCAGGCTGGACGCTGTGGTTCGAGTGGTGCTCAGCGTACACCTTCTCCCCCTGGCTTCCCCAGACCACCGCCGACCACTCGGACCAACTCGTGCTCTTCGCTACCTACTGCTGGCTCAGCCCTCCCGATGGGCGTGGCAACGCGCCCGACACCATTCTGTCCAAGCTTAGCACGATCTCGTGGCGTCATCGCCTCGACCGCGGATACCCCGTCAGGCTTCACCAAGGGCATCTCCTGGCCGTGCGCGGGATGCGACGGATGTCGGCACCTCCTATCGCAAAAGCACCCGCCTCCGTCCCGTTGCTCCGGGCGCTCCGCCGCCTCTGCAACCTCGCCGACGCCCACGACCGCGTCTTATGGGGGGCTGCGGTCGTGGGCAACTTCTATCTACTACGAAGCTCTGAGTACCTCTGCGTCAACAGCGCAGTAGCCGGGACGGCCCTCGTCGCGACGGACATCACTCTACTCGACTCCCAAGGAAGGGCTCGTGCAGTAGCAGACCATGACCAAGTGGCGTTCGCTGACCTATGCCTCCGCGGCAGCAAGACTGACCAAGAAGGGCGCGCCAAGGTACTGTCGCTGGGAAGATCCGGGAGTGGGTGGCTCTGTCCAGTATTAGCCATAGTGGATCTACTGCGCCACGCAGAGTCTCTGGGACTCTCCCCGACGGCCCCACTCGCCTCTGTGTCATCTCACCAAGTGATCAAGGAATCGACCCTCAACTCGTTTCTCAAGTCTGCGGCCTCGGCGACCGGCTTTGATCCAGTGCGAGTCGGAACCCACTCGCTGCGGTCGGGAGGCGCTACAGCCATGATGGCAGCGGGCATCGACCTCCAGACCATCAAGCAGCTCGGACGCTGGGCGTCGGCCAGTGTAGATCGGTACACGCGTCTCACGTCGACAACGACGCGCGACCTCGCGGCTCACCTAGCGTACCGGAACCCAGCCACCGTTTAACCCGAGGCTACCATCACATGGGGGGAGCGCCTCCACGCCCACCACTGAGCGGGAGGCGCAGCCTCGGATCTTCCGGGGCACAATACACTGATTGCCCCACAAGCAGCATCGGAAATGGTTGTTCACTGGAGCATCAGAGAGGCGATGGTGAACGTCTTTTCTGGTGATGCGGCCATGACCTCGACGCGCGCCAAACCTGCGACGTGTGGTGGGTCTTCAACGCGCGCCGGATACCTACTGGGATGTCCCCAGCAAGGAAGAAGGCGACAGGCGCAAGGAGTCTAAGGATTCAAGCGGCAACAGGCATGAAGCCGCTGGGCGGCATCCGCGGTCGAAGCGGAGGAGCCACACACGACCAAAAACGCAAGGACTGTATATCTTAGGCGTAGAAGTAGCGCTGCACTCCGGCCTCCTCGATCCCCCTCCGGAACTTGGCCTGCAAGCCCATTCTGGGTTTAACGCCGGAGTACGCAAGCGGACTAGCTCAGTTAAGCCCTCCACGCCCACCACTGAGCGGGAGGCGCAGCCTCGGATCTTCCGGGGCACAATACACTGATTGCCCCCACAAGCAGCATCGGAAAGGTGTAGTCATCTCAATTGAGGGTGTGTATTGATGAAGGTTGAAAAGATGACGCGATATCGTTTGCCCGCCTAGTCACTAACCCGAGGTATATCTCAGATAGTGACTAAATTGCACCATGACATTCGGCATCTTTCGAGGGAGAATGGAGTCGCCAGAGACGCTGCTGTATGCGATGCGCACGTGGCTGCGCGTGTTGAGGCAGACGACGGAGATCACTGGATATTCGTGTGATCCCTTCGAGCCCATGCAGGTCCGCGAGGTGACGGAGCGACGGAAGGTAGACCACTGCACGTTCGAAGCGCTGGAGCTGCTCGCGCTTCTCGGCGAGATCGACTACGACGCATGGAAGCGGGTGATACGGCGAGCGTGGCCTGATGCGGCGGCCTCATTGATCAAACAATCGCTTGGAAGAGCTCTTCCGCTCGGTTGTGACCTTGATTTGGACGGAGAAGACCAGATCCGCGTGGACAAATGGCTCAAGCGCGTGATCGTCAGTCGTTCCGAGTGTGAAGACTCGCCGGGATAC
Organism: Pythium brachiatum; assembly: GCA_023337615.1. NCBI lineage: Eukaryota > Oomycota > Peronosporomycetes > Pythiales > Pythiaceae > Pythium > Pythium brachiatum. Next base: position 8,688 of record JAADXI010000599.1, on the reverse strand, counting down.
ATCGAGTTGCGAAGGCGTCTGGAGGCCGCGTACGCGTATAGAGAGCAAAACACGCGATCGTTCCGAGCCAAGCCAGTGCCGCGTGACCAATTGATCGTTCCTGTGTGGGTGTCGTTGGGCTCTTCCACATACATGGACAACTTGCGCAAGATGGTCCAAATCATGGCCGTCCAGCGGATGACGTGGATCGCCAGCACCGTCAGGAATGGAGACTTCAAGCCCCTGCTACGAGTGAAAAGCCTGACGCCAGGCCGGGGAGCGATGGGTTTCTCACGGTTGAAGAATTGCTCTACATGGTCCAGATCGTGGAATGCGGTGGATATCTCGATCGTCTGAGTATCCAGAGTCGATACGAGCGAAAAGATGGCAGCGTTACTCGCCACGGGACTTCAAGTGATCATGGGATGTACGGAAGAGACCAATCCAATATTCGGCGATGAGATAGACCGTGGAGCGTCAGCGGCGGTGTTCTCCGCACTATCAGCCAGTCAGACGGTCAAGCGCGTGTTTCTCAGCTCGGGCGTCCTTCCCCACGATACTGACGTCGCGTCACCAGTCACAAGGCCAATAGACCGACGCTAGCACTGGCACTGGATCACGTACACGTTCTTTAACCGCTTCGTGGCGCATCGGATCTCCAACTTGATCATCACGGCAAGCGGTATTTGCATGCAAGACATCACGTGCGTCGACGAATTTCTCCAGCATCCCGATCCTCTTGTGCTATTACGTGACAAAGACACGGAGTTGAAGGTATCCGTACCTACGGCAGCAGAGTTTGTCACGGCTCGTCGCTTCCACTTGTCTCCACCACCGGCCGATCCAACCGCTTCTACTGGTAGTCAACGTGCGCACGAGTTCCCACGACAGCAAGTCCAGATTCTGTCAAAAAACTCTGAGGATGACGATGAAAGCCACGGCGACTACGAGCTCGTCTTGCTACCTGGATATGGCAACGCGTGGGTGAGGCGATGCGACATCGAAGAACGCGTCTGCAGCAGACCACCTCATCCGACGTCGATGGCTCTCGCATTCCATCGCATGGCTCACGAAGAAAAAGATGCGATCGCCGCGCTCTTACGGCTCGTTGGTCACAACATCACGTGCTTGACGTTCATGAATATCGAGGATACTGCGCCACTCGACGCGTGGCTACTAGACGTCCTCAAGTTCTGTCCCCGATTGCTGAAACTCAAGTTGCATAGAGGCCTGCTCAAGTCGCTCGATACGATTGCTGAAGCCTTCGAGCTCGGTTTCAGCCGTGTCGAAGACGTATGGATACGGGGAATCCAAGTGGTCGAGTCTGCTCAAGCGCCAGCGTTCTTGGTGAAGCTCGCTGACGACGCCCACCCGATGACCACGCATTTGCGTCAGTTTGAAATCGACTACAACGACGCAAGTGGCTCACCTAGCACACTCACGGAAGCTTGTCGGTTCGTGCTCAAGTCCAACTACAGGCTTCGCACTTTGTATTGCCAAGTCTACTACAAGTCGCAAGATCTGGACGGGAATCGCTCGCTGCTCGACATTCACGAGAGCAACCAGACGCCAATTCACCAGCAGAGACTGCCGTTGTGCTTGCACTTGTGTTTCTGACTGTCGTGGTCGGGAGTGAGGTTAAGTGGCAGGCGATGCGGGCTGTTGCTGTTGACGAGCGCGTGCTCTCACTGGTGTTCGAATATGCAGCGCAGTGCCACAAGCGAAGTATCCACGTCGAGTTCATGGATCCAATCAGCACGTGGAACACTGATAGCGAAGGCGATGACGACAACGATGGCGAAGAAGCTGCAGCCTGAGGTGGTATCACTGGCCAAGATGAAGTGCATGACTCGTGAACGACCTTCAATAGACTCGCCGGATTTATGTTAGGCTGCGTCGGCGTGTGGAAGCCGCATACGCGTACAGACAACTTCCCCGAATCTCGATCGACGCGCTGTCGCGGCGGTGTATTCGGCGCTATCGACAAGCCAGACAGTGACACGTGTGTTTCTCAACAGCGCGAAGTCTTCTCTCAGTGCCGGCATGAGCTCTCGCGCTCCAAGTTTGGAGGATCGACGCCATCACTGGCGCTGGATTGCACTCGCATTCTTCAGTTCATATGCCACGCATCGTATTTCCGAGATTCTCATGAAAGCGGATGATATTCGGATGCAAGACGTAGCGTACGTCGAAGAGTTCCTCCGACATGAAGAAGAGGCAGTGCTAGAGATCCCCACAACGTCACAGTTTGTGATGGCTAGTCGCATTTATTTGTCACGACCGCCTGCTGAGTCGCAAGCTCAAAGCCAACAAGCACTTGTGTTTCCTCGGCAATATGTTCGGTATTACCAGTCAGCTCCGCGGACAAAGACCCCACCAAGAGCAACTACGAAGCCGTGATGCTACCGGGATACGGCGCTGCGTGGGTGAGACGAAGTGACGTAGAAGGTCGTGTTCCTGCGACCGTACTGCTCCCTCGTGCTCCGATGTCTCTCGTGTTCCATGACGTGAACGACGAAGGACTGGGTGCCATCGTTGCGCTGCTTCGGCTGGTTGGTCATGGAATCACGAGCTTAGAGTTGATGCGTCTTTCTTTGAGCCGATGGACGCGTGGCTGACAGCTGCTGGCAGCAGCACGCCGTGCGAGCCATGGACGCGAGCGTGCTCTCGCTGGTGTTCCAGTTCGCAGCTCGGTAGTGGGAATTGGAAGGGGATTTTCCAGCCTTTAATGCGAGGGTGTTCTAGTTGTTACAGAAGTCCTAACCTTTTAAAAAAGGTCAGTCATAGCTGCCAACCTGCCGCACAGGACAACCATGTTCAAGACCCGGTGATATCTTTTACTGAAGCGTCGTCTCCGATACGCGTGAATAGCAACCGTTTTGAGATTGGAAGGCTCTTCGCTCGAAGACATCTTCGACAATGGAGGCACCCGAGAAGCTGCTAGGGGCAGCATATCCGTGGCTGCGCGTGCTGAGCACCACGACGGAGATCGATGGGTACTGCCAGGATGCGTCCAAGCCGATGGAGGTGCATGTGCTCACAGAGAACCGTCACTTTGATCAACGGACGTTCGAGGCACTGGAGCTGCTCGCACTCCTCAGTGAGATCGACTACGACGCGTGGCAGTCTGCGTTGTACTTCACATGGATTGAGTCAGCGAGATTGTTGATCGACATCTCGGTGGGCAGAGCGCTGCGTTTGAGTTGTGCGTTCGACTTCAACTACGAGATCGAAGAACTTGACGCCCACGTTGATGGATTTCTCGAACGCGTGACTACTGGGCGCCATGAAGGCACGGATTCCGCTGGTTATGCGGAGCTGCGCAGCCGTTTGGAGACCGCGTATCGATACAGGGAAGAGGGCACCAAATCCTACCGGGCAAAGCCTGTGCCTCGAGACCAGTTGGAAATAGGCGTTTGGATCCAAATGGACGAATCGACATTTTCGTATCGACTTCGCAAGCTTGTGGAGATCCTATCGACCCAGCGAAGAACAATCAAGACCAGCGTGACCCTGAGTCCAGAATACAAGCCGCTCTTCCGAGTCCGACGCACAACCCCAGACTACGCTGAAAACGGAGTCGTCACGCGGCAAGATCTTGAGTCCATGGCCGAGATTGTGAGATGTGGTGGATATCTGGACCGCCTGGGTGTGTACGGAATCGAGAGTGACGCTGGAGCTGCGCCACAGCTCGCCAACAACTTGCAAATCATCGTAGGAAGTACGTCGTGGGTTGGCTCGGAGACCGAGAGGTGTGAGTGGGGAGCCGTGGATGCCGTTCAAGTGTCTAGGCTGCTGGACCGACGCACCGTCGCGGCAATTTTCTCGGCTCTCTCACTGAGTGGCACTGTGAAACGCGTATTCCTCAACTCGAAGCCCTACGACGATGGCACGAACCCCCGCACTTTGAGCGTGGAAGACCGCCGCCATCTTTGGTAGTGGGTCGCTTACGCGTTCTTCAGAAGTCACGCGTCCAACCGCGTCTCTGACGTGCAGATCATTGCTGATGATATGCGGTTGCAGGATGTCGCCCACGTTGAAGAACTGCTCAAGCATTCGAATCCGCTGATGTTGCTCCGTGGATATGACGACGATGTCGCCAGCCCCGCGGATGTAAAGGTCGCCACGGCATCTCGCCTCCATCTCTCTCCGCCATCCACCAACCCGACAGCTCAGCCCGATCCTGGCCATGTCTTCTCCCGACAGCGCGTCCACATTTTCCCACCAGACTCTGCCTATGAAAATAACCCGAGGTTCGACTTTGAGAGCGTGATGCTACCTGGATATGGCTTCGCCTGGGTGAAGCAGAGTGATATCGAAGAACATGTCGCCCCTGATGTTCCGCCTCCTCAGCTTCTAGAGACGCTAGTGTTCCACGACGTCACAGCAACTGCAAAGCCTGCCATCCTTGCGTTGTTACTGCTCGTCGGTCACAGACTCGCGAACGTGAGCTTCATGCCGAGCCGCTGGATGAGTGGCTAGACGCCGTACTCGAACTCTGCCCTCACGTTCAGAGCATACACGTTGGAGGAGGCCTTCTCCGTTCATGGAATACCATCGCTGAGGCATACGAACGCGACCAAACTCGTGCGCACAACGTGTGGATCAACAACATTCGCGTATCTGAATCGACTGACGCTCCTGCGTTTTTCCTGAAGCTCGCCGAACTCGACCATCCGATGACCAAGAGTCTCCGTGAACTCCGCGTTGGTTTCAAGGACGCGTGCGGAACTCCCCACGAACTGTCGCAGGCGTGTGAGATCGTGCGTGACACCAATTACAGGCTTCGTGTGTTTGACGTGCGTGGCCACTTCCACGACTATGATGAGACGAAAAACTGGAAGGGCCTGAACATTAGCGAAGCCCGCACCACGCCCATCCACCACCGAAAACTACCACTGGGGCTGCGTGAAAAGCTTGCGTTTCTCAGTGTATTGACCGGAGTTGGCAGCAACCACGCCCTGGACGCGAACGTGCTCTCGCTGGTGTTTCAGTTGGCAGCAGAGTGCGACGAGCGATGCGTGCGAGTGTATCTAGACAATCCAGCCAACGTATTTGACGACTATGACGAGGATGAAGAAGATGAGGAAGACGAGGAAGAACACGGAGACGAAAATGGTGATATTGAGAGTGAGAGCGACGAAGGAGATCACGAATAGACGGACAAGCAGGAACTGAGAAAACACGGTTCAGTCATCAAGCACCACCAGTGGACTAGGGCGGGGCACTGGAGGGTTGAGTACTACAGCAACGACAACTTACTCGCCGTCTCCTTCATCTCGTTCTGGAGGGCCGATGATCTCGACCCAGACTCGTCGATTCTCATACTGAGCTGCAAACTGGAACACGAGTGACACTGTGTCCGCAGCCAACGCCATGTGGCCGTCGTTGGCTCTGGTCACCACGCTAAGGAACGCCAGCTTGGCCTGAAGATCCGACGGCACGTGAATTGGCGTTGTGTCCTCCTCTTCAATGTCAAACTCCGATGGATGCTCGTCTCGCTGTGTCTCGTACGTGGCTCGCACGTTGACAGAGCGCAGTCGGCGGTTGGAGTCCAGCGCATCGCTTAGCGCGTCGAAAACAGCGCGAACCGAGCCACTGGCAGCGGTGTATTCGGCGTTGAGGCAGCGCAAGCTCTTGCTCATGGGGTGGTCGGGATCCGCGAGCTTCCGAAGAAACACAGGCGCATTGGACGCGTGCTGCACGCGAAGACCACGCGCCTCCAGCTCATGGACTCGGCAGTACCCAAGTTCAAATGCCTTTGCAAATGTATCCAGCGATTCCAAGCAGCCATTGCGCAGCCCCAAGCGCTTCAGCGATGGACAGCACGCGAGCACGTCCAACAGCCACGTATCCTCAGAGCCTGAGCGACTGACAAAGCACTCAAAATTCAGCGCCGCGATGTTGTGGCCAACAAGCTGGAGCAGTGCGGGCACTGCGTCCATTCCTTCGGGCGTCACGCCGCAAAAAGTCAGACTGTCAGGTAAGCGAGGAGACTCCGTGTGGCTGCGGTGGCATTCTTCAACGTCGCTCTGTCGCACCCAAGCGTGGCCGTAGCCAGGCAAAAGCACGCTCTCATAGTCTTCATCTTGATCCGCTGTGCAACGCGGTATAACGCGCACTTGTTGGCGAGAGATGTAGTGTTCATGCTCACGCTGGTTCGTTGGGCCGACAGACGGCGGTACAAAAAGGAAGCGAGACGCCGTGACAAGTTCTCCAGTATCGGGAATCGTTGTTGCGTCTCGGTTGCCACACAGCAGCGCGAGCGGATTTGGGTGCTGGAGCAGCTCGTCGACGCACTCGATATCTTGCATCGAGAGATTACCAGGGAGGAACACGTTTTGGATGCGGTGCGTAGCGTGGCGACTGAAGAGCGCGTAGGCGATCCAGTGCCAGAGATGGCGTCGGGAGTCGCAGCCAGTGTTCTCAGCCAAAACGGGATGATAGAGGTACACACTTCTTGCTGTCTGGCTGGTCGACAGCGCCGAGTACACTGCTGCGACTGCGTGCCGATTGAGATCGCCACTCAGATAGAAATCCATACCTTCCCGACTTGGTGGTGTGCTTCTCGCGCGTTCGTTCTTGTCGCGACATCCCATGATCATTTGGAGGCATTGAGTGGCCAGTTTCCTCCCGGTCTCGCTCATATCAACGCCGCAGATACAGAGGCGCTCGAGAAACCCGCCAGATCCAATGATTTGAATCAAAAAGCGCATCACGTCAGCCGAGAGATAGCCACCTTTCATGGTGATCGACGCCACGCACTGCACACGAAGCAGGGCTTGAGCGCGTTGCTCGTGATCTCATTAGCGAGCCACGTCGCCTGTTGAGTGGTCAGGATTCGCGCCAGCGTGCGCAAGGCATCGACGAATGGCCCTCCCATTATCTTGATCGACACAGACACCACCAGTTGGTCACGCCGTACAGGCTTCGATTGGAATGATTGGGGACTGTGCTCTCTGAACGCGTACGCGGCTTCAAGACGTCGGCGAAGCTCTAGGTACCCCGGGGAATCCTCTTCTTCGCTACAACTGACGATGACACGCTCGAGCCACTTGTCAAGTTGCGTGCTGTGGTCTTCGTGGCGAAAACTCAACTCACACACGAGATGGTGGGCTTTCTGCATTGGACTCACGAACCTCTCCGAGTCAGGCCACACCAACAGCATCGCTTGCTTCCACGCGCTGCAGTCGATCTCTCCAAGAAGCACGAGTAGCTCCAGTGCTTCGAACGCACGGCTGCTAGGAGGTGGTTGGCCGTCCTTACACAGGCAGACGCGGCGATCACGGTCCATCGATGTCGAGTCACGGAGCTCAAGCAGCCACGGTTGCAACGCCTCCAGCAGTTTCTCTGGCGACTCCATGCTTCCCCTGTGCTTGTTCTTTTGCACACTGGTTGCTGCAGCCTCCGGCCCACTGCCAAGTGATGTGATGGGACAGTTGAAGTGGATGGACGTGGTTGGTTCGGATACCGACGGAAGTTGAAGTTCCAAACCACTTTCAAGGCAGCACCGACGTGCACCGCGGACTACCTGGGAACGTCGCTGGATAACCACCCACACAGCCCACTATGAGCGGCATCCGAGAACTGCAGCTCCACTTTTCGGATATGTACTTAGATAACATGATTAGAAAAAAACGTACTTCGAAGTACTTCGAAGTATTCGCCAAATCCAGTAGATTATCTGACATGTTTGGATTGGGTGGAATTCAGCTCTACGGACACTATGATTAGCTGAAATCCTGTGGAGCCCTTCGACCCAACCACAATCCGAAAGGATCCAAGCAACACCACGCGAAGATGGCGACGCGCAGACCGACTGCACGCCGCGCAGACAGCGATATCGACGTGGACAATGAGCTGCAGCAGCTGCTGAAGGAACAGGAGACATTCATGCGCCAGCGCCAGCGACCAGCGGCCAAGATCACGCGCGTTGGGCCGCCGCAAGTCGCTCCCGTGGTCGAGAAGAACGTGGCGGAAGCCGCCGAACACAAGGATGACGACGACGCGAACGAGATGGAGGAAGGCGTACCGGTCGTGGGCCACGTGCAGGAGCGAGACGTGATCCAGCTCACTGAGACCAACCGCATCCTGCAGCCGCGCACGACTGCGGGTGGCTTCCCGGCTGTGCGGCGCCGCGGCGAAAGCCTCTTCGGCCGTCGCAACCGCCAGCAGCAGCCAGCACCAGTGAGCGAGCCAGGCAAGCTATCGGGCAACGGTAAGATCGTGGAGCGTGCGCCGGTGGTGGCGTCGGCTGCAGAGGCGAAGAGTAGTGAGACGAAACGCAGCGACGTGGTGAGTGAGAAGGAGTGGAACGAGATCGACCAGACGAACGCGGCTGCGCTGCGCAACATGTCAACGTCCGACATCCGCGAGGCGCAGCAGGAGCTGCTGCGGATGCTGGATCCAGAGCTCATCGCCAAGCTCAAGAACCGCAGCAAGACGTCGTCTACTCCAGCGGCGAGAAAGGTGGACACGTCTAACCCAGTCGCGAGAAAGGCGGACGCGACTAACCCAGTTCAGACTGAGATTAAAGCTGCTGGCGCGTCGATTGCGTCGAAGCGGATGGACGTGGTGAACGCGACTAAAGCGTTAGTCGCCGCAGGCATCGACCTGTCTAAAATCGAGACGGAGGAGGAGCTCTTCGCGCAGGCGCAGCGTCTGCCAGCCGAAGAACGCGCCAAGCACGCGTGGATGCAGCCGTTAGAC